>VXAL01017229.1:399610-421929 GCA_013399475.1 Chauna torquata | reverse complement strand
CGCCGCGGGCCTCGGCGCAGCCGGGGCGGGTCCGTCGGCGGCCGGCTCGCTGTGGAGGCGTCGCTGCGCGCAGCGCTGCGCCGTGTGGCGCCGCCGTTACGGGCGGCGTTAACCAGCAGGCCGCCGGCAGGTGCGGGAGGTGGCAGGGTGCCTAATTTTTACACGTAAGTGGAAGTAGCTGGTAAGCGAGAACGACGAAAGAGCATTGTTCGCACTGCAGAGCGCGGCGAGAACGAGCCGAGGGGACAGTGACGGCCTCCGAAACTTCCTGCAGCGTGGAAGCTGCTGCCGCCTGCGTGCCTGTCCAGCATCCTTCCCGCGTGGAAGCGTGGCGCGGCACAGGCGCCTTCCCTTAGCAGGAACTCTCCTAGCTTCTGTTTTTTTCTGTCTCATTAATGGCAACATAGCAAGATTTTCTCGTGCACATGCAATAAATCCAGTACTTCTGCCACCACAAGAGTTGGCTGTGACTGAGAAAGCAATTGTGTCACAAGTTTTTCTGGTGGGAAGCTTGGCGGTTTTCCAAAATAAAATTTTAGTTTTGTATGGAATAAAAAAATCTGTGAAAGTGATTCTGTGACGTTATTAGTGCAACTGAAAAAAAAGGCATCTGTTCCAAATGGTGGCACAGTTGAGGCGTGTTCTATAGGGGTTGTTGTCTGTAAAGCAGGTTGTTGCAACTGAGAGCTTTCCTCTGGCCGATGTGGAAGGTAGAGTGCTGAATAACAGATGTGCAAGCCGACTGGACAATCCACTTCTGTAGTCAGAAGAGGGCAGATGACAAGTGACCTAAAATTCATGTGAGGTATTTGCAGTGGCATGTTTTTGAAGCTGGAATTCTGCAGAAAACAAAACAAAACCAACCTAAAATGTGGACATTTTCTGTGTGGAAAAATAGTCTCTGTTCTATTCTGTCAGCAGCTATCTGTGAATGGAGGAAATACCTGACACTGAAGGGCTTTCTAGTCATGCAGATAAAGACAATGTAAGGGCTGGAAAAGGAAACTTACATTTCTGGTATAATATCAGGTACACACTGTAAAGAAGAAATGATCACTGGAACAGATATCAGAGAAATGGTAGTATTCTTTGGCGCTACAACTCTCAAAATCAATTAACTTCTATTGTATTTGCATATTTTATCAATGTAATGTAGGAGTCATTTGCTGAAATTTTGTAACCTACTACAGGAGATCAGGACATCTGAGAAAAATGATCCTTACTGGCCTTTAAATGATGCAGTCTGCCTCTCTTCTCTGTTTCTGTTTGAAACCCAGACAATGTAATTACAGCCTTTGGCATACTGGGCACAAACGGCATGTAGGATGCTGCAGAACAGAAATTATATTCTGTTGATAACGGAAATTTTAGCTGGTCACTGCTTGTATCAAGTGTTTTTCAGTGCATCAGCATGAGAAAGAAGTATGCCATGGCTGAAAAGATAAAAGCATGGTGATTATTGATAAATGGAGTTTGCATCTATAAATTTGGTGACTGAAATTAAGAGAACACTGATAATACTGCATAGATACTGTCATTTTAATAACTGACTTATTTTCACCCAGATACATGAATTTGGCTAAGTGCCTAACCACTCTTCAATTTTGGTTAACAAAACATGAATACTGTACAAAAGGGATTCATATGCAAGGTAATCTTCATTTATAAGCAAAGAGATTCATTTAGGTTAGTCATATTAAAAACACATTTTCAAATCACCTTGTCAACCGAAGTTTGGTCTTCATTTTGCTGCTTAAATGTGTAAAGAGGTAAGAACTAAATAGTTTAAAACACTTTTCACAAAAGTATCTGAGTACTGAATAGAAACCATAAAATATACATTCAGTTGTCATTGTCTTGTTTGGTGTATATTTCCTTTTTATCATATTAGAGAAGTACTCTGAGAATAAATTTGTAGCTACTGGAAAAGTACTCAAAATATTTCATAACAGTTTATATCTCACTGCTAAGTCATTGTTGAATTTTGGTGTTGATACGTAAAGTTGATTATTTCTCAGGTACTGGCAGTTTTTGAAAGTGTATTTGGCAATCAGTATTGTGGAAACCAGTTACCGCATTGATGGATATTTTTTATTTTTCAAAGAATGTCCTGTTACTAGGAGTTGAAAAGGAACTAGGACTTAGAATTCACAGGTAAACTGGTGGCTTTAAAGGAAAAGAGGTTTGTAAACTTGAAAGCACGTATGACATTCAATTTAGAAATGTGAAAAAAATCAGTTTATTTCTTAATAACTGGATTTGAAAAATATTTTGTTTCTACTAGCAATACTACAGTACCAGTATAGGTATAACCTGACTATAATAAGTGGATGTTCAATTGAAAATGTTTTTTTTTTTTTTTAAATAAATAGTAGCAAACACCGTGGTTCAGCCCACACTTTTTCCTACTAAAAGAGAGTACAATGTGCACAGGTAAATGAGCTACAACTGGAATCGTACTGATTGCTGTGATTTCCTATGTGAAGTTAATAAGTTGCCACTGTTTTGTTCATTTTATTCTTTTGAGTCTGTTTCTGGAATCCAAAGTATGTCTGATTGTTCAGTTCTGCATATATGGTGTGTGTATCTATTTAATTTGATTGTTGTTATCAAATTATTACAGATATTTGCTTTCTTTTGAACAGAAGGGTAACCCATTTCATTCCGGATCAGCATCACCATGTGGTTGAAACATTCATCCTGTTGTATTCTACTTTTGGCTGTCTTCACACATTATACAGTCCATGGACAAATCAGAAAGAGAATAAAAAAGCTAGATGCTCTGATATGAACAAGTGACTATCCAGGTAAAAACAATTTTAATGGGATTTTCAGTACACAGTAATATTTTTCCTAGTTTTCTGATTAATTTGCAGTATTTTTTTTTTTTTTTTTGCCAGTCTGTGAACAGCATTTTTTTGTCTTCACTCTCGGATAGTGTTGTCAGGTACTGTGTTAATCCAAAAATTTATCTGGAGCCCAGTATATGTTACATGAACATGTCAGTGCAGTCGTTGATGCACTGATGATGCTTGATTCTTGCATTCTCAGAGGAGACTCAGAAAGACAGCGATGAAAATTGTACTCACTTAGAAAGCATATTTGTCACCTCTACACGTACATATATTTTCACATACATCGCGTATGGCACATATATAACAAGCAATTGTCATTGTCACCCTATCACTGCCATGTCGGGCTTAACTTCTGCCATTTTGACTCTTTGGTCTTGTTTGCTGATTTTCAGAATCTGTCTTTTAAAGGTATAGACTTGATATGGTGGTGATCCATAGTATCTTGCTGGTTCTGCTTTATACAAGTTTAGGCTGGTAGGTCTTACTATGCAGAGGTGTATATGCCACTTGGTGGTTCCCTCCATCCAAAGGGACATGTTCTGTCAGTATTCTGGACAAGCGAGTCCCTGTAAGAATACATGGATCAGAGGATCTTCATGGTTTACGAAAGTATAAAACAGAGACATCTGAGAATATTATCAGCCTGTTATGAAATGGGATGTAGGGGATTGATGTAGGAACATGTGATACGAACGCATGTGAAAGGGAGCGTTACATAACATGATGAGAGAGTAAAAATCTCGTATTTCTTGCATGTATAGTAAGGTAATTCGGTTTATAGTTATAGAAGTATAAATTTGGAGCAACTCCACTGAAATAGGTGAATCTCAGACATACCAGCTGTAGGAAACGGTCCCTGACACCAACAGTTCCTAGAATGTGCACCTTGTTTCTTGGAGAGTAGTAGTGGATTCACTCCGAACAAACCTTGGGAATAAACATGCAGTGGGCAATGAAGAGACCATGACCAAAACAGGGAGCTAAATTATTTTGTTATTTTTTGGTTAATCGTAAAATATACAGCCTTTCCACTCGCTCCCCCTACTCTAGTTATTAAAGAAGAAATGCTTTCATTATCTGAATCACCTTAAAGTCAATCTCTGCGCAAGTACAGGGAGCTGCTCATACAGAGCAGCTTGCCGTACTGGATCATCTGATCTTAGCCACCCGCACTGTAACTGTTTTTTATTGTGTGTATATATACATGTATCTATATATAGATACCTATATGCTTGGTGAGAATACAAAAGCGAAATCGCTTCAAGGATGAAAAAAGGGTGCTGACTTCTCAAAGAGTATACCCAAGTTCAGATGGGAATTTATGACAGCAGTGCATATTTTGATCATGTTCCTTTATGCTTGGCAGGGTGATGCTGAAGAAGGAAAAAGTGGAGAAAAAGGTTAAGAGGTACATGTTTCTTTTGTAAGAATTTTTTTTTTCAGCTTCACACTAGGAGTTACAGTAGCTAAACTCAATCTTTATTTGAAGAAGCTTCCGCATTCAGAACAGCTGTTATTCAGGCAGGACCAAGCACTAGAGCCTCAGCATTGAAGAGCTCTCATGGGCCGGGGTCGGCTCTTGCTGAGTCTCCGAGTGGTGATGTCTGGGAGCTTCTCCCCACAGTTACCAGAGGGGATGTAGCTGCCCTCAGCTGCACTGTTTCTAAGCTGGCCCTGAACCCAGGCAGCCTGACCTCCAGGAGAGGGATGCTCTCAGAGCCCTTATAGAATTAAAGATTACATCAGTCTTATTTAAGTAAGTTTTCCGTGTATAAGAAGTTATAACATCCTTCACATTTGAACTCCTGAAAAGCTGTAGTCAAAGACATGGACAGTGGTCTAAACACACATACAGTCCGATTTAATCATTGAACAAAAGTTGATTACTTATCTCAGAAAAGCAATGGGAACATTTTCTGGCAAAAAAATCACATTTGCACAGCAGTTAATTTTATCATAAAAAGCATATCACCAACCCTGGAGAAGATAAATTAACTGTCTTTGAAACATACTTGTTTCATTACAATTAATTAGAATGGTTAAGTAGACTTTCCATATCATTTACAATACTGATTCTTTGGATACTTTCCCTTTCCCTCCTTTCCCTCCTTTCCCTCCTTTCCCTCCTTTCCCTCCTTTCCCTCCTTTCCCTCCTTTCCCTCCTTTCAATAGGAACTTCCTGGCTCTAAGGGAGAAAAGGTAAGGTCATAAATATACTAAGGAAAATAGCATCATAACAATAAAAGTAGTTGTCTGGGTCCTTATAGTAATACAGATTTTCATTTGCAAACACAAGCTTTTCCTTAGTCCTGCCTTGTAAGCAGTTTTGTGGAATTTCATTTCCAGAAAAACTCACTTTTTGTCAAATATTTTGTTGAATAAGTTATTTGTGTTTGTGTTGTGGAAACAACCCAACAATTTTCATACAGGCAAAGACCACAAATACCATGGTAATTAGTCTGTTATATAAACCTAGAGAGAGATCATTCAAAGGGAGCTTGGCCTAAAAGAAGAGATTGCAAGATTTGAGTTTTATATTGCAACATATGCTGTTTTTTAACTTTGTAGGGGTTGTTATTTTGTACTTTTCCAGGAAGAAAAATTACATGTCTTAAGTACAGTCAAATATTTCAGTGCTGGACAAAGTCTTCCCAAAATACCAGAATTTTTGCATTACAAGTACATGTTAAAAAGACTGAAAATTTGCATATGAACATACATACAAGTACATCTTTTGCAAGTACATCCTTTTTTAACCTTCTTTCTCCTCCTTAAGCGATGTACTTTCCAAAGTATACTTTCCTGCTCCAAAACATTAAGGGTGGGGATTTTATTTTTAAAATAATACTTTTAACCCAAGAAAAACACCTGGTTTTTGTTAGCTTCCTTCTAGTAAATGACTGAATTGCTTTGGCTAAAATTTAGACAGAAAGACATCTGGCACGAATAGTTTCAGTTTATGTCTTTAAAGTTGCATAGAACGGTAAACAATGAAAACCAGAGTCTTAAACAGGAAATATTGGGCAACCTTAATAAAAAGGAGTGTTACACAGCCTGCCAGTAATTATACATGTGTTCTATACATGCTCTCTAGCTGCGTCCTTTGCTTCACTGTTTTTGAATGTGCACTGTAAAGGAAATTACAAGTGGATATGGAGTCTAATCCAAGCTCTGTAGATGCCAAAGAAAAGCCTTCTTTTGACTTTGTAGACATTCATGCTCAGAAGAGAAACAGTTGAGCCCTTACTATCTAGACATGTAGAATAAATTTTAGATTACCTACATTATACTTATCTAAGTAAAGTACAAAATACTGAAAAATAGGTATTATTGTCATTGCTCAGATCATATGAATCATAACTGAATCCTGTCTGTGGTAATGCTGAGTATTTTTTCTTTCATTCTATATATTGTATCAAAGACAAAATCAAAATGCTTGTAAATTCCTCAAGAACCGTCATTAAACAAAGTATTTCAATAAAGAGCTCAAAGGCAAACTAGATTTGTCAAAAGAAAGAAAAACTAGTCTGTGACATGGTAGCATTCTGAAGGCATAGGAAACTGTGCCTCCTGTGGGATTTGTAACATCCCTTCAGGAATAAGGGAATTATAGAAAAAAGGTTGAAACATCATTCAAGAGAAGAAGGATTTCATATCTTATATGAAAAAGGCATAAAGTACCTTAAGCTTAAAAGAAGCTGTTAGGTGGCCAAGCAAAGTGTTTTATGAGATAATGGAACAGGAAATTATTCAAGATATGTTTTGAAGGTTTTCTGAACATAAAAAAAGCAGGTGAGAAAACTTTACAGACAGTCGGGGGGGGTGGGGTGGGGATTATGAAACTTTTTTAGGTAACCTGTAAAACATAATGATGAAACAAGCATTTGCCATCTATAAAGTATCAGAAACTATAATGAACTAAGAAGGGGCTATAAAGGGCATCAAATGACTTGGTTTGTTATGAAGGAGGATGGTTCAGGGTGTTTCAATGCACGAATATTGGCGTATTGTTTTAAAATTGATTTTTTTTTCATTAAGCTGATGTTTAAGAATTGATACTGAATGCATTTGATTTTAAATTTATTTTTTGAATTTTGATAATCCAACCAAATTAGTAGTAATTATTAATAGATGTTAATAAATGAAAATATTTTATTTCTTTCTTTTTTTATACATAGCAACTGGAAGGTCCATTTGGCCCTGAGGGACCTCAGGGACCTCAAGTGAGTGAAAAGTAAGGTACAGAAATACTTCTGCGTAGTTTTCTGAGAGTTCATTTTGTATTTCACACACAATCTGTTTTTGTTGCTAAATGGTACACATTTTGGGGCAGAAATAATACATTCTGGTAATTCCAAAAATTTGCTTCACATCTGGTACAGGTCACAGAGCTGTTCTGGTGCCGTCAGCTGCTCAGTTGGGCCCCTCCATATGTACTATGATACATTTTTTGTTTTACTGAGGTCCTATCAATTCATTTCCCCCGCCACTGGAATTTCTGGCAAACTCCTCAAGTAGCAAAAGTGGCAGCTTCCACAGTATCCCAGAATGACTGACAAAGTAGTGCTCCAACAGCCGGAGAGACTAAAACCATTCAAACAGTCTGAAATCTTCTATGATGGTTAAATAATTCTGTGTTGAATCAGAAAAAAATCCCTTTCCATTCAAACACAGAGTACCCTTGGCCATAACTGCCCAACACACTATCTTTTTCATTAGCTATTGTTGATGTCAGGTCCCTGATTCTTTCTGTCTCTGCAGTTTCTGGAAGGGGTTATAGCTGCTTTTGGGTATATTAACTTCTACAGTCTTTCTGGAGGGGTGACAGAAATCTGTGGAGAGTTGCTTACTGTGACACAGATCTCATAAACATTGTCATATTTTGCTAGCTCTGTATGTTGACAAAGTGAGGACTGAATTTTCCTACTCCACTTATGTGTGACTGCCAGGACACAAGTATCTCCAAAGCAGATGAAACAATACAGCCAGTGAAGAGCAGAGTAGAGAGTTAAGGAGAATTTACTTGAGTCAAAACATGAACCTTTAGTTATAAATTCCATTCTGCGTAGTTTAAAGCATTATTACTCTGTTTTCCCTATGGTGGACTGTGCCATTTTTATGATACTATAGAGTTCTGAAAAAAAACCATGACAATTTCAGGCAGAACACCCAGAACAAGTGAAAGCTTTTGAATTCAATTTCTGTAACGTAAGTCTGAACTATTCCTCCTTTCCTCTGCCTCCGTTCAACTTGGTAAGGTTTAGTATACACATAGGGATGCCCATGTGGAAATTAGGAATTGTTCCTTTAGAGTCTCACTTTTATAACGTGCAGAAAGTAAAGCCAGGAGCTACAAACCAAGGAGAAAACCAAATGAAATAACTGCTTGGTGAGCGAGTGCTCTTCTTTCTGGGTACTCTCTGAGAGGCACAACAGGAAAAGGTTGTGAGAATACTTTCATAGCGAAGAACCCCAGCTTTGCTAAGTTGTTTTGGAATATTTGTGAGAGTAAGAGGGAACTTTAACCAGGAACACAAAGTGAAAAATGTCAGTACCAAAATTAAGTTTGGTAAGATCTTAAGCAAGGAGATTGAAGGTCCTCTGATTGGAAGTAGTGTTAGCAGTCTTAATAACAGCCATTCTTACCAATCGAACACTCAACATAAATACCTTTTCAATATCAAAGCAAGGGTGAAACAAATGAATGGACTATCCAAGATCAACACCACTTTCTTAATTGTTTTTGTATCTTCAGGGAGAGCAAGGCCCTCCTGGTCTTTGTGGTCTTCCAGGACTCCCTGCCATAGGAACTCCTGGGCCTAAGGTAATTAGCTGTAGTATATTTCTGAGTGCCATCTTTATGAAGTAAGATTTTAATGAACATTCTCATTTTCTAGTGCATCAGATTCAAGTTCTTAAGTTTTGAAACTAAAAATGATATAATTCCTAGATTTTTGTATGTGTACAAGGTGACATCCTAAGCTAAATTAAAATTCCAGCTGTTGACTTCTACTGAGTTGTAGTTTCAAAAGGGCCAGGTTTCATTTTCTGAGGAAGAAATCAAATTCTTCAGGAGACAGATTAGTCTTGTTCTGTGACGTAGAAAGAATATCTATTTCAAGCAATAATGACTCTTTAATGTTCATTTTGTTAAGGGTGAAAGAGGCCAAGAGGGAAAAATCAAGCTCCCAGGACCTATTGGAATTGATGAACCAGCAGTACCTCTAAGTCTGTCATAAAGATCTGTACAGACACAAAGAAGTGAAAGTAATGCGTAATGGCTGGGGCAACTTGACCAGTTCCATTGACTGCCTGTCTCTGCAGCAGGCACTAGGCCAGTGAAGATGTGCCTGTATGTGCTGCTTACTGTGGCATTAATAACCATGTCACATGGCTGAAAGAGAAGATTGCCATTTCCAAATTATCTGGAAAAAGACAGAGATTTCCTTGTTTCTATGTGTTCAGCATTTCAGAACCTGCTTTTCTGCAAGCCATGGAGCAGTGCACTTTAACCTTTTCTCCTTTGCTTGTTACTCGCTTTAAAACTGTCTGAAATAGAAATTACAAGCTGAAGTACTAATTAGACCACTTCAGATTGTCTCTGAATAACTTACTACTTCAGATACAAAGGCTGATAGTTGGCCTGGAAATATTTAAATGTTGCATTTTTAGCTGTTTCTTTGGCACTGCTTGAGTCAGGATCTTAGTTCTTTATTTTAGCTGCCTCTCATATTCCTTTCTTTTCTAAGAAAACAAACGAAACACATAGTCTTTGGCTTCCTGATTAACTGTTTTCCTACTTTCTCTTTTGAATTACAGTAAATCATTTTAAATGATCTTTCCAATGTTTTTATAGCTTTGCAAAACTTCTGAAGGAAAACATGATAAACCATTGTTCTTCCAATAATCTCCCTGTATTCAGTGCCTTTAGTTTGCAATTATGTGGATGGACTGGCTTTTTACATCATCTGTGTTAGTGTTCGTTGGCTATTTTTTCTTGTTGCTAAACATATTGGAGAATCTGTATTGTCTAAGAAGTTATCTGTCATGTGTGATATATCAGAGGGTTTATCAATTTAAGCCACAAATGTGGTCTAATGGTACAACAATTAGTTGGTTTAGATTGAATTGTTATATTCCTTCAATTTTAAAAGCATTTTTCTTCATGAAAACACAGCACTTTTTTCCTTAATAATGATCATCTTTAGGAATTCAGCAATGGTTTTGATAAATAAAGTAGGCCAAAATTTATGGAAAAATTCAGAGTAATTCAAATAGAGTAGTATGTCATACACTGAAGGTAAAATTGGCAGCCTGTGTCTTCATGCTTATCATTTCATTGCTTATTCATTTTTCATCATTTCACTTCCTCTGCTACTGTTGAAGTCAGACATACTGACTTGTTCACATCTGTTTCCAATAATCACCTGCTGTTTCTTTTTGTAACAAAGATGAGATCAGTTTGTATGTTCCTAACTTTTTTTCACAGGAAAGTATAGGAAAAGAGTTTAGTTAATACTTGCAATAATCGCACGAGCTAATATTAAGAGGAAGTTCTTCAGGTATGAGGGAATCAGCAGCTTAAATACCTGGCATCTTACTCATTTCTTGAGTCCTAATGATAGTGCGAGCACACTATTAACATATACTGTAACTAGTAAGAATATATGTTGCCTTTTGCCCAGTGGAGATGATGTTACAGGAATCATTGCCTATGGACGTGAGTAGGGAGAGGTAGAAAGTACAGTCGCTGCAAATGTTGGTATTGGGGGGAATATACAGGGGACACAAATGAACGGGTTTGTTTAATTCAGCTGTTTGAAGAACAGTTAGTTGAGTTCCCTGAAAAGGTTTAATGTAAGAGATTCACAAATTGTGGCAAAAAAAGACATTAATAATTCACAAACCACTTCCAATTGCAGCTTCTGTTTCATAGCATGGGTTACCACTGATGTTGGTGAAACTTGCTGTCACTGTTTCTAATGCACGTGAGACTTGCTCCCACTGCAGCCAGTGGTGATACTCAGCAAAAAAAAAATGTTTAGGAAGTTCTGACCTACGTGATTTAGGAGCACAAGACTTTGTTTTGTTGATCCTGAGAAATGCTCAGTAGGTTTGGTGTTGTGGATCATTTAACTGCTTCTGAATTTCCCATTAAGTGTTCAGTAAGAATGTAGTACCCTTTCCAGAATAAATTAGTAATTCAGAGACCCTCTTAATCTGGAATACAGAGATTACTAAAACTTCTTGTACTTTTAGAATACACCTGTCGCTTAGTGTAATATGTAGCTGGATTATAGTAATTAAAAGCCACTTTAATTCTCATAAATTTAAATATTGATTATATTTCTTTGCAAACAGTTACCTCAGGTTATCATTCATCTCTCTCTTCTTTTCTTTTAAAATAAAACATACCAGCAAATGTTAGTGCTGAGTCAGCTGGCATTTCATATACCAGCCTGGTTAATACTCTGTTTTTGCTCTAGACTATCACAGAAATTTCAAGCTAACTGAGGTGTTCTAATAATTCCAAAATACCTTCAACCCTTCAAGTGCTAAAGAAAGAAAGAGAATAGAGGAAAGGATGGCTAGCAACCGTACCTTTACATTGACATGCTCTGAATTGGTCTGTTCAGCATATTTTGAAATAAATTTCCTCAAACACTGAAGCATTCAGCCTGTTACTGTTTTATGGTTCTCCCCAAACACACCTTTCAGTCTGTGGAAAATGTAAGTTATTTTTAAAATGTACCAAAGTAAATGGATTCAGCAGTATAAATGCAGAAATTGTAGGTACAAATTGCAAAGCTATTTTCTCTAGGTTTTAGCATTTCTACTGAAAATTTATTGTTTGGTTGTACAGATCATACTTTTATTCTTTGTACACGCTGATTATCACTTCATTCTGTATGACTACATAATACAATCCTAGTGTGAGTTAATGTATTCAAATGCCATATATTTTCAGGGTGAGAAGGGTTCTGAGAGTCCAGTAGGTCCAGCTGGCCCACCAAGTCTATCACCTCGGGCAGTCATTAACTGCGGCATTCAAAATAATAAGCCTTTTCAATAGGGAAGGTGAATGTTTTTAGAGGGCACAGCATATTATGCCACCTTGTGGTGTTGGATAACAGTAAAAGAATCTTTCAACTTCATTTGTTCTATTAGCATCAGCTGCTGTTGTCCTTGTTATTCCCTGAGATGCATAGAAATGTGAGGGGAATTGAAATAAAGACAGCAAACTTTCACAGACAGATGTTTATTTTCTTTTGAAGGTAATTACTTCATTTGATTAATTGAAAAACTAATTTGTGAAAGTTTTGAAATTAATCTCCTACCTGTGGTGGTTTCACCCGGCTAAACAGGTGGCCTCCACCACAACCGCTCGCTCACTCCCCCTCCTCAAAGAAACAGGGGGAGAAAATATGATGGACCAGGGCTTAAGGGTTGAGATAAGGACGAGCAAGTTACTCACTAATTATCGTCACGGGCAAAACAGACTCAACATAGGGAGATTAGTATAATTTATTACTATAACTAGCAAACTAGAGCAGTGAGAAACTAAAAGCAAACTAAAAACACCTTCCCCCCATCCACCCTCTTCTACCTCCTCCCCCCGAGCGGCGCAGGGGAACGGGGAATGGGGGCTGCGGTCAGCCCATATCGCTGCGTCTCTGCCGCTCCTTCATGGTCGCTCTCTGTTCCCCTGCTCCAACGTGGGGTCCCTCCCACGGGATGCCGTCCTTCCCGAACGGGTCCTGCGTGGGCTTCCCACAGGCTGCAGCTCTTCAAGAGCTGCTCCAATATGGGTCCGTACCACGGGGTCCATCCTTCAGGAGCAAACTGCTCCAGCATGGGTCCCCCACGGGTGGCAGCTCCCACCGGATCACCTGCTCCTGCGTGGGCTCCTCTCCACGGGCTACAGGTCCGGCCCGGAGCCTGCTCCTGCGGGGGCTCTCCATGGGCTGCAGCCTCCTTCAGGCCAGATCCACCTGCTCCACCGTGGTCTCCTCCACGGGCTGCAGCGTGGAAATCTACTCCGCTGTGGTACCCCATGGGCTGCAGGGGGACAGCCTGCTCCACCATGGTCCTCACCACAGGCCGCAGGGGAACTTCTGCTCCGGCGCCTGGAGCACCTCCTCCCCCTCCTTCTTCACTGACCTTGGTGTCTGCAGGACTGTTCCTCACTCCTCTCACTCCCAGCTGCTGTTGCGCAGCAGTTTTTTCCCCTTCTTAAATATGCTCTCACAGAGGCGCAAACAACATCGCTCATTGGTTCAGGTCTGGCCAGCGGTGCGTCCCTTTTGGAGCCGGCTGGAGCTGGCTCTTATCTGACATGGGGCAGCTTCTGGAATCTTCTCACTGAAGCCACCCCGGTGGCCCCCCCTGCTACCAAACCTTTACCACGTAAACCCAATACACTACCTTACCTTTTTAGGGTATCCAGGGTTCTGAAGCAACACCTGGACCAAAGGGATCTCACAGTTTAGGTGTTTGAGGTCCAAAGATAACCTGTGAACAAAAAGTATGATTTTAAAAGGATAACAGTGATATTAGGTCAGTGCAAGAGATATGTGTGACTAAGGACAAACCTTTTTATACATTTAGAGCTCCTACTCTTTTAGGAAAACTCTTGAAAGAAAATAGACATTTTCAGTTTTGATCACTGTCAGTGGTTGACTGTTAGAAGTTCTCTTGAAATACAAAAATTTTGATTGTGATCAGCAACCTTGGTCACCAAGTGCTTACAAAAATAAATTGACATGTACAGGCCCTACAAAGGGTCATGTAAAAAATATGAAGACTGAATATACTATATTCTAACCAGATTCCTCATCGCTGAGTGTGACCAAAGCACTTTTTCAAACTAGTAATTTTATACTAGTACTAACAGATGATGTGATCAGTGCATGTAAAAGCTTTGCTCATCTTTGCTTTAAGCTGTCAGTGAAGTCAAATAGTTCATAAAAGAATGATTCTAAGTTCAAATCACTGTTTTTTGTGGTTTGTTTGTTTGTTTGTTTTTAGGGACAACAAGGCGAGCCTGGTCCAAAAGGGGATTGTGGAGTTTCAGAAACTGGACTACCAGGAACTGAAGTAAGTTTCTTCTGGAATTCTACTTTTTTAATGCTTGCTCTCTTTTCTTCCAATTGTAAGTAGTAATTTACCGTAAGACTAATGAGGTACATTTCTAAGGCCAGTACTAGACAAGTTCCAAAGTGACACAACAAAATCGTCATTTGAATTCTCTGAAAACCCCAAATTCTACTTACTTCAGCAGATCATATTACCTTGCTGATACACTCATTGATCGCTTTCAGGTTTCATTGACTTTGTAGGACTCAGAACATCCAAATATCAGGTCTTGGGGTTCCCAGTCTGAGTATCTAACAGAGGAATATCTGAAATGAGTATTTAGTTTCCCAGAATCAGATAGGAACTAAGGAGTGAAACCAGTTCTTCCAGGAGATATCCTTCCTCCTTGAAGCCTTGTATCTTAGTCTTTTAGTATCTTAGTCTTCAGTTTTCACCTTCTATTACAAGGGGACATATGTTGTACCCAGACAGTAGCCATATTAACTGGATGTGTCCTGATCAAATGCTGAATGAGTCACCAAATATGAATTATGATAATGCATTATCATGTAGATACACCACAGGGCAGAATTTAGACAGCATAAATAGTATCTCATTTTTTTATAGCTTACATAAATTGAATTCAGCAACTAAATGATCCTTTTGCTATGTTTATTTCAATCTGGTTTTAAAAAGGCCTTGCCTTACCTAGGGTGTGAATAACAATGGCACTGAATTCAGATACCTCAAGTATTAAGAAAAGTGTTTTTTAAAAACTGTTTAAAATATGTACTTCAAATTGCATCAATTACCTATGCTTCCTAGCTGGAAAAAATTCTATAATTCTTTGTAGCAACTGTTGTCATTCGTACTGAGTGAAAAACATACAGGGAAAAAACTGTAAATTTACGGCAGTCAAATTTGGTTAGTATCATTGACCAAGCAGAACCAAAATATAAGCCTTTTGACATATGACATTCTTGTATTATACAGTAGTCAACTTTTTTCATGGTTTTATAGATCCGCATCATATTCACATTCAGTTGTGGCTGTCCAAGTGAAAGAATCGTAACCTACTTTGTCTCTCTTCGTACAGAAGCTCTCTTATCTTTGTCACCTCTTTCTGTTTCTTTTTATTTCTTCCTTATCATTTCTGAGTTGCAGTGACTAGAATAGCAGGAAGTATTTAAGGACAATAGGCATTGTATCAGGAAAGAAAGCTGATACATGGTTTTTTTTTGTTTGTTTGTTTGTTGTTGTTGTTGTTGTTTTTCCAACAGAAGAGGTCATTTAACATGAATGCAGAAACTAAGGACTTTTTTTTGCAGGACTCAAAATGCAATAGCAACATAAAATGAGTTTTACAGGTAAAACTGTATTGCCGACCAGAGCTTGAGTGTGATCATGGAATGAGTACATTTAGGCAGATTCAGTACCACTGGGATCTAGGTGCACTGAGCTGAAATTGCGTGTGTTTTAGTGCAGCCATTGAAACAGTGCTGTACTAAACAGCTTAGCAAGAACTATTAGTAGTTAAAAATGGTGCTGTAAGTCTGCAGACATTAATTCCATTAGAGTTGATCTCTAAGTGAATATAAAGCTATGTACTGACAGGACTAGTGAAAAAAATAAAGCTCTGTATTGTAATTCTACAGTCCTGTAACAGAACTGTAAAGATCCTGATTGTACTTCCAAAGCACAGTAAACAGTGAAGAGCTTAGACAGTTGCTGGAGAGCAATTACACACAACATGTAACAGATCTACAGATTTTCTTGCCAGAGAAATTCAACCAAACTTGACCCTTTGCTATCTGAGTTATGCATGTTTGTAAGAACTACCAGGTTATATGTGTGTTTGACTAGTCAGGGATTGTTATGTCTAAAAATCATAAGTGTTAACATTTTCTGATCTCTGCCAGATGAGAACCATGTTTTCAGGTCAAAAAAAAAATCAGAAATCTTCAAACAGCTGGAAGTCCATTCACTCAATTCTGTTTTGACAGTACAGATAAACTGTGACCAGTGCTGGAAGAAGCATTCTTATATATCTGACAGTCTGTTTCTCGATGGATATGCTGTTTACAAGTCTTGATCTAAGTATGCGCAAGAGTGAAAATAAGTTTGTAAACAGTATGAGTGATGCATGTGACTGACTGGTTACTAATGAAATGCATCTTAATTATCACCATTGTGTCTGATCTAACAGATGCTGGATGCTGCATTATCGCATATATATAGCATTAACAGATATTTAGTGTAATAGATTGTATTTTATCCATACTCTTAGTTTGAATAATAAAGGCAACATTTATTTAATGGAGACAATTAACCTAAACATACAAACCTACATTTATTAATGAGACAATTATTTTTAGAACAGAAAAAGGAAATAAGAAATTCAAAACACAAACCGAAGTTTCACAAGTTATTGTAAACAATAGGAAGGCAGCTGCTCTGAGTAACCTATGTTCAGTCTATATCTATTGAAAACATTTCCAGTGGTCAAGAATTATCCATCCCTGGTCTGTCCCAGCATTCCCCAGCATCCCAGGACCCTTTGACCCCTCTCAGATAACACATCTTTGTCTGTCATCTGACAGGAGAGGATGTAGAGGTTTGTAGGAAGGAGGCCTTTCAGGAGCAGGGTGCAGCTGCTGGAACAGCTTATCCTTCCTCGGTCAAGGGTGCATGTATGATTTTTTTTCTGGTAGAAGCGTGTTCCTCCAGCACATTTCATGTTAACAGCATGCACAGACTGACAGTTCTGTGTAGGAACAGTACAATTATATGGCAGCTCTCTCATGCAGCCAGATTAGGGTTATCTTCATCTTTGGAAAGAGCAGAGACCTCACTGATTTACTCAGTATGTGCTATGTCATCCTTTAAATAAGCTAAAGTTATGTATGCTGTCATATTTGTGTTTCAAAGCACACATAACTAGATTAGGGGTTTAAGACACAATTTTAGTTCTTGCAGTAATCTATTTTGTATGTTAGCAGGCTGCATTGTCAAGCACAGTTCCTTCTGATATCCATTAAAAACACCCCTTAACACTATTCCATTGTTTTATACAAACCCCTTTTTGTCCCAGGATTGTCCTAATAATCGTTTTAATTCTCTATGAATTTATTCCAAATTCAGAGACCCACCTAGAGCTGAATGTAACATTCCAGGTGCAGTCACTTAACAATAATTGTGGATTATTTTTTTGGTGTCAGCTTTTTGAGGAATCAAGTGTTTCATCAGCCCTTCTCTGTGAAAGAATGGCATTAGATCATGTCTTACACGGTATATTTTAGAAAACATAAATTGCATCTGGAGTTGTTAGAGGCCAAGCAATAAATACAACAAACTCCATGATACTGACAGATAAAAGGAGGAGGCTTCTTCTGTGTCCTACCTTGAGTTTCATTGATGGTAAATATTTTCTTATTGCTCCCATTTCTGTAAAATTATTTTTATTGTAGTTGAGTAAAAAGACATTGCTGGTTTATTTAAACCTGGGAAAAACACACAGTATTGTTCCTTACAGGTACATGTCTTTGAAAGGCAAGTTTTAATCCGTATCTTTTGAAATTTCTTCCTCTTTGTGGGCGTCCACATTTTGATTTCCCTTTTATAAGTCATAAGTTTATAAGTAAGTCTAGAGGTTTCACAACTTTTAATTCTTTTTTTTGGCTATCTGTCCTAGCTCCTTTTTTCTGTTCATATTTGTAATCATATTATTACATGTACTTGTTACTGCTTTCAAAGCAGTGATGTTTTTAACAATTTTGTATCCATGTTCTCGTACGTCATGAATAGTAGTGTAAAACTTATTGACCAACCTCTTATTATCCCCTATTTCAATCTGGTAGGGCTTATCTACCCTGGTAAGGGAGTTTTCAGAAAGCTGGAGTGTGAACGTAAGGCTCACTAGCTACAGTGGAGTGACACTAGTGCATAGTAGGGATAAAGTGGCCACACTTTCAAAGAGGTTAAAGCTGTTTAGTGTAAAAGTTACGCCCAAAGGGATTCAGAAATAGTGATCTGTAGATTCATTTGCCAGTTTACAATGTAGTAAATTTCTTGCATAGATGTCTTTAGACTGCTTTCCCAAAACTGGTAGCGTAGCTTTTACTTTATTAGAAATGAGGGAGATTCTCAACAGAATAAAATGAAGACAAAAACAGCACTCGATAACAACTTCTTCTACCTTATTGTTAAACTAAGGTTTAAGATATACACTCAGAAGGAAAAGGAAACCTCCTAGCCCTATTCCTATTTTTCCTTAGGAACAAAGAAAGTGAGGAACATTCTTTAATGATTTGAAAGAGTGGAAGGAGTTACACGTCACACAACAAATAGTCATGTATTTGGCTCAGTAGTGAAAGATACTGGCTTGTGAGAGATTGGGGAGCTGGCATCACTCTGTAGCAACACAGCTCAGAGGTGCTGGGAATTATTGCCAAATTGTGATTTCCTTCGGAGTATCTTTTTAAAAAAGGGATTTAACCTTGGAGGAGCAGAAAGTGGGTGCTTCAGAAAGTGTTGGCTGGAGCAATAGAAGAGACCTTGCTCCCATGCTAAATGAAGGGTGCTTCTACTAGCCTGAATGAAGGAAGGGACTTTTTTATGCTCACTGGTTAGTAATTTTTTTCCCCATGCTCTTTCCCCAAGAGATCCTTCACTGAAGTTTTAATGAAATCAGCAGGAAATGGATTCTGGTTACTTAAAAGATCCTAGTTAGCATATTGCATTGCTGTTGTTTAAACACCAAATGAAAAGCAAAACAAGCATGCTTTCATACAGTTTTCTACAAGGGAACTGAAAAGAAACAGGAAAATGTGATAATCTACGCCTTTTTAAAAAGGCAATAGTTTGTCAAACACAATCTGCTTCAGTGTCTGTGGTCAGGGAGATCAAACATTACAATAACTGTTGAAGGTTTAGGAGAAATTCTAGCCTATAAGACATTAAGACAAATACATTGTTATTCAGGTCTGTACCTGTACCAAAAGTCAAAAATGAGGATTTGATTAGTGAAGTTCAAGTAATTCATTCTTTTCCTTTGTATTTTTTCATATTGGAGAATTTGAATGTAATCTGAATTTTAGAATTTTCCTGAATGGATTGCTTCTTTCCCTCATGGCTCACAACTGTTTCAATTTCCTTCAAGAAGTCTTTGGCTTGTACATCACCTGCACTCCCAGACATACAACAGTAACTTCAGATGTCCCAGTATTTCTCTTTACTTCAATGCACCTGGCTACTCTTCAATTCTTCTCTTGCAGTACTTCTGCTCCCTTCCTGTATTACCTAAATGACAAACCCCTTTTGGATATCCTATCTGTGTCTGATGCTTTAGAGAGTCTAAGTAGCAGAAAGAATTTCTGAGGAAAACTGCTCAGGAAGATCTGTTTTTTAAAGTTGTCTTTTATTATTGTAACTGCTAACATGATTACCACCTTTGAGACATGCTCATGATCCTGGCAGGTTCACAAACCTTTGAGTCCGAGTTCAGTTCCAGGCCAGAAGTGATAATATATTAACGTCACATCTCTGATCTAGCCAGTACTGTGACATTAACGTGGAGAATCTGAAGAGATGTGGCTGACAAAGGGATAGGTAAAGACGCAAATTGTTTAGAAGCAAGTATTTTAATGTGAAAGTTCAGTTAATGTAGCATGGGAAAACACTCGTGCTCCTAGACTGACACTGTCCCTTTAATAAAATGACTTGGTCTCCCACTCAGCACTGGCTCAGTGCCTGACTATTTTCATTTAAACTTCAACCAACTGAACAGGAATAATGGACCATAAAGAATCTAGATTCAAGGTAGAGCCATTTACAAGTGGATAGACTATTTATGCACAGATTTCTTTATTTTCTTAAAAAAAAACAAGCTTTCCAGTATGACCTACTGGATATATTTTCTTCACTGACAGCTTATTCAATCCACAGTTTGCTCTTTGAATGTCTTTGAAGGTAAGAGACTTATAAAGTTATTTCTGTTGTATTTTTGCAGGAGGATTACACTGATGGATTCTGTATATGTAACTGTTTGATGGAGCTGAGAATAGTATTTAGGAAGGATATTTAAATTTAACATATTATCTTTGTTATTAATGATATCTAAAATTAATTTCTGTGAATTAAAGGCATTTTTTGTAAATCATTTTTAATAGAGATGCTTTGTCTAGGAATATGTTGAATCACTGACTTGAATATTGTAATATTCATTTTATTAGTGTATATTGTAATTATAATAGAGCACTGTCTTTACAGACAATATTGCACACATTCTGTTACAGCCATGTACATTGATACGTTCATGTACTGAATTTCATTACTAAGCCATTGTTTTTCATAAGAAGTTGTTCATACTGATGCTCCAGCCCTAGATAATATATCTGCACCCCAAAAAACCCAGATCTGTTTATTCCTAAAAATTAAGGATTTCTAGAAACAAATGATATTCTGTGTTTTCTATAATATTTCTGCTACTTTAATATAATTAGTTTAATAGCAAAATAAGTTGATAAAAATTTATTTCTCTCTTCCTTGTTAGATGTTCAAATGAAAGCTAAAGATAGCACTGACATTTTTAAGAAAGAAAAGGGAGCATTTTGTTCTACCCATATTTCTTCTCTAATAAAGCAGGTTCTAATNATACACATGTGAGCTGAAGTTGAGACTGAACTGGCTGCTATGCTTAAATCACCTACCGGTGACTTTTTATAATGGCTTTTTAGATGTTGCATCTAGAGTTGTGCTTCCCACGAATGTGTATTCTGTCTGTAAAGTATGTGTGTTTATTTATTTGTATCTATTAATGAAGTATTCACAGATTTTATTTTATTTTATTTTTTAACAGGAGGGAAAAGTCATCTAATTTGGGATGAAAGTCACTATGTGGGAAAAACATTCTTGCTTTTGCTTTTTACTTCTGGCTGTGACAACAAACCAGATAGTATATGGGCAAAACAGAAAGAAAGGAAAAAGCTCTTATTCTGTGCAGAATGATGAAGGTAAAACCATTCTCTTAAATTTTCTGATTGACCACAATTGCATGTCTCCTCATACTTCAGAATAATTAACTAATAATTGACAATTTATGCATACATTTAGAAAATGTGATTTATTTCGATTATTGGGTTTCAAAATGTGTATCCCACATTTAGTTGCCCAGGGACTCCACTTTGACCTATGGTTTTAGTTGCCACACATACCTCTTTTAAGATAAATGATAAGTAGCCTATTTTTTAGTTTGAAATTGCATGTGGAAAATTTGCTGTTTGTATACAAAATCAATTAAAAAGCTGAAACAATCCCAGTAAGACCCTAATCTGCAAGTCTTTGTCTATAGAGTGTCTTTAATAATACTGGTGTGAATTAAACTAAATTAAATTTAATTACTTGACTTCAGTAGAATTTCTTTGCAATAAAATTTCATTTACAATAAAATTTCTCCTCAGAATTTTTACTGGAAAGACAGGAATTGTTGGGGACATGGTTTGAGGACTGGGATTGTTGCAGAGAATTATCGGAAATCTGTTATGCAGGTGTGCACATCCCTCCTAAATTTAACTTTCTTTTTCCATCACAGGTGATATGTGTCTCGTTGATATAGTCTTTATCTTTGACAGTTCTGAAAGTGCCAAAAATCAGTTGTTTGATTCACAGAAGAATTTTGTTCAAAACTTAACTGACAACATTTTCCAGATAAAGCCAGTTAAATCTCAAAAGTACAATGTCAAACTAGCAAGTATGCAGTTCAGCAGCACAGTCAGCATTGATCATCCCTTTAAAGCATGGAAAAATGTGCAGAATTTTAAAGAGAAAATCAAGGCTCTGGGCTTCATNAACTGGTAAGTAATGCTGATTGTAATCTTGTCCCCTATCTATCCGTGGCAGATTGCATTTAACTTTGATACATAAGTCCTAAGCACAGTGCAGAGATTTACAGGTGAACTGTGGTCTGGAGCTGACCTCAGGCTTGAAATTTCTGGAAGGTTTTAAGGATTGTGTGGGATGTCTGCAAGAGCTGGACTCCAGGGTTGGTAGCAGTGAAGGTCAGTAACTATGGGCTTGAGAACCAACTTGAGATTGACCATAGCCAAGGCTTGTAGTTCTGCTATTCAGAGTAATGACAAAACTACCCATTCTGGGCTCAGATTGATCAACTTTTGAATTTCATGGTAGATGTAAGAGGTCACAGGCAAAAGCAGTGAGGTCCTGATCCTGAAGAGACACATGAGCAGACAGACTTTTCTATACAGAATGTGTTGAAGTACAGCTACTGAAGTCACTGGGATTTGTCAAAAGCTTGTGCTTTCGTGATTGCTGTTCAAGAATGTCTGCTGAAGCTTTTTTTTTTTTTTTAATTGACTTGAGCGGGATCAGGTT
>VXAL01017229.1:372987-395095 GCA_013399475.1 Chauna torquata | reverse complement strand
AAAGAAGAAGAAAGCTCAGCGTCAAATAACAGATTAGGTAGAAGGAATGTGAAATTGTTTATTACAAACACAAATAAATGTGGCACTCATTAGCTTTTAAAAAACTTATCACAAGGAAGCTGACTTTTAAGCTAACTATTACTGAAAAGAGCTAATGCTTGACAAAACCAAATCTCAAAGATAGGCTCTCTAAGAACCTAAAAAATTGTGTACTTCAGTGACTTCTCAGATTCTAGAGCCAAAATTATCACAGCAAACTTGACCATCATAGCCAGCAGAGAAACGGAGATAGTCCCCATTTTGACTCATAATTCTATTTCTTCATTCCATTTATACAATCTCACAATTGTTACTCAGGAAAATCTTGGACATCACAGTAATGAAATTAGAACATATATAGAGAAACAGGATCTCTGGAGGCAGCGCAGCAAGATGGAAAAATACAGCAAAACTTACTTGATATGAAAGATTACCCTCTCACTATGTAGGTTGGAAATTCTGTGGGTATTTTCAGAGACAAAAAGTATGCACCCTGTGTAGAGCACACCATATCTGCTACAGACTATATCTAATGATGTAACTCTCATGTCCTCAAAATCTACTAAACTTCTTGTGCTACTGCTTGCACAGTCTTAAATGCATCTAATGTAATCAAGACATCTTGTTTAGCTGTTAACCTATTGATTTCTTATAAAGGGTGAAAGAGGAGAATGTGGATCCCCAGGAATAAAAGGCGAAAGAGTAAGTACAATTTTTATTTAAACTGTTGCACACTGATGGAGATGTTAGAAAATCATGTGACATATTCATAAACATAGCTTGTAAAGATTACTGTAAAAATTGAACATCTCATAATTCCCTAGTAGTAGACATATATTCACACTAAAAATACTGTTGATAGAAACTGAACCCCAGTTCACCACATTCTCTTTTTCCATTTTGCAGAAGAAATGCAATCATATACCTAAAACAAAGGCTATCCTGAGGCCAAGCTCTGTTTACAAAGGACTGTAAGGGTACTACAGAGTTAACCAGATTTTTTTTTCCTTAAAATGTACATTTTAATTTAAGTGTATGAAGTTGTATTACAGTGGAAATGGGTTTTTATACAACCTGAACAACTTTAAGAAGACATTTGCCAGCCCATTTGTGCTCATATGTATTCACACGTCTGTGTTCCTCTTCTTTTAACCTGAAGTGCAAAATTCATACAGGCGAATGTGGATTTTACCTGGATTTTACACTCTGAAAGATGGAAGGACAATGCAGTCCTGATAGGGATAATCATCTATGTTGGGTTCATGTAAGCAGGCTTGTACAAGTACTACAAAACGGCTGATTTATGATTAGAGTTAAGTACTACCACCTAGATAAAAATTGATTGTTCTGTCAAAACTTTTCTTCAGTTTTAACACCCACATTATGCTTACCTTTATCAAAGACCAGCTTGAAAAGTTTGTGGTTCCTGGCACCTGCTATTTGATGATGAATTTCAGATAGAAATTAGGAAATACTTAAAGCAGCAGTATTTGTTGCAAAGAAAAAAGAGTATTATTCTATAATAAAAATTGGAAGACCATGTGTATCTTGGATTCAAAATGGCAGCGAGTCAGAAAAGGCTGAAATAAGAATATGGCTGAATAAAGAATATGAAAGAGTTGCATCTCTCAGAGGAATAAAAAAAAGGTCATAACTTCTTTATCCAGGCAATATGCAAGAAGGTTATGTGAAATGTCTAAGATAAAAGGAAGCTGTCCAGCAGCCAACAAAGAGCATAATCTAAGCAGCCAAAAATCTGGATGTAGAAACCATATGCCAGGGCTGCCGGAAATTTGCTTGTTTCATTTCTGTTGAGGACAGTGATGAAAAAAAGTTTGACATCTGTAGAGGATCAGAGATTGTAGTGGATTATGGACTTCAAGAACTTAGTGAACAAATGAGAATTAGAGTCACTTCCAGAATTCCCAACTTCACATTACAAATGATAGAACAAAATAATTCTTCTTTTTTTTTTTTTAAATGAAAGTAATCTATGATGGGCAAAATCATCAGAAACAGAGGGGACATGCCCAAATGTACGAAGAATAACTTCAATATTCTGAGTTGGATCTTTAAACTGCAGTGATAGGTATTGAAGCTTAATTGGCAGTATTGTCTGATTTGAAAAAGTTCCATTCCCCCCACGCCAGTGTTCCAGTCTCAGTAGTCAGACTGACTCTAGCAGAGGCTTTGATGCTGTCAAACTGAGTTTCTTTAAATGCTGATCAAGCTTGAAATTCAGAAAGTTTGTGTTCAGCTTTCAAATCAAAACTGACTCCAGTCATATGTTTGTATTCTACCAAAAGTAGCTATCATCGCATCAAAATATTGTAATTTGTGCCATCTACTGCTTGTGTAGTTTTGTAAAATAAGCTAGAACTGAGTGGGGCTGTATGCTCTCTGGCACTTGGCACTCAGCCTGGGAGCTAATGCCTGGGTGTAGAGAATTGTTAGAACTTCTGAATCTGTATGTGAAGATAGAGGGAATGTGGTTGCATAGGTTGTCACTGCTAAATTTGTCAGGGCTATTAGAGGTTCAAAATGTGACATGTGCCTTGAAAAATGAAGCAGTCTGCTGATGTGTCTGTACTTGGAGATATCACTAATTAAAAGAAAGAAAAGATAGGTACACCATTTGCTGAGAACTATTCTTTCTTTAGAAAAAATTTATCTTGAGTATTGAGTGAACTGGAAGTGAAATCCCATAGAAAATGCATTCTGGTGACTGAAGAAAAAACAGTGCAGCAAAAAGATTTGTGAGCAATCTGCAGTAGCAGTAGCTGGTAAGAACTCTTTAAATGGAAAAATAACACCTAATGGAATAATTAAATATAGCATTTTTAAATGATGTTTGCAACTTGTTAGTGTGATTCTACGCTTTTTCAGTTTGAGTTACTGAGACGAAGTTAGCTGAAGTTATTCTGGTATAAGTGCTATAGCGTGGGGTTTTTTGTTGTTGTTGTTGTTAGTTTGTTTTTAAGAATTCTGTATGTAATATACTGCTAGAAATTGAATTTCAAGACCTGTGGCAAAGAACAACCAGTTAATCAAATAGCTAAGATGTTAAGTAGCCATCCACAATGTTTGTGCTATAAAAAATGTATTTTAGGCAAATATTGAAAATGTAATGTAACAAACAGTTACTGAATACAGAAGGAGAACAGTACCATAGAGAGAGAACGGGCTCCTTAGAAAATGCTTTAGCAGAGATATGGGTCACTACATGTACACTGCAGTTTTCAATACTTTGAAGCAGGTAATTGCAATTTCTTTTTAAACTGATAATTGAATCTTATTTTTCCTTAGGGTTTGGAAGGTCCTTTTGGCCCTAGGGGACTGCGGGGACCTCAGGTAAGGGAAGTAAAAGATACCAAATAGAAAGAAAAAACATTATTTTCTGTAAGTTTCTTCGACAATCTGTCAACTCTGTGGAAAGCAGCACATTTGGTGCCTGAGGCGCCAAGATGGCAGAGTCTGGTAAACTTTCTCTTTTAAAAATAATCTTCAAAGAAAAATTCTTGGCTGATGCTGCTTAAAGCTTCTCAGAGGCGAGTAGTGCATTTGGGCTTTCCACCTATAGAGCTCTCCTCTTGCCCTTAGTGTAAAATCATGCCCAGTCATACCCCAACTTGTTAAATTCCTCTTATATGCATCTTGGAAATCTGAACACAGTCCTCCTGAAATATAAGGCAGCCAGAGAGAGAGAAATTTGTTGGAGAGACTGAAATCTGACATGATTAATTAAAAACCTGGGAAAAGAGTCAGATAAAGTTTCAGTCTTGTTAGGAGCAGACTGTTACCACTCTGAGATCAGTGATCATTTATTTGTTTGCTATGCAGGAGTCCAGGTCTTCCTTTTCTCTCTTTGCAGCTGCTGAAGTGGGTTACTGCTGTCTTTGTACGATTGTAACTTGTCTAATTTCCCTAAAAAAAAATTGGTACTAGGCACCAAAAAGTACTCACTTTATGGAGTAGAGATCTCAAAAAGTTATACCAGTCTCCCTCCAGATCCATAGGCCATGTGGAATGATGACTGCCAGCACTTGTCCATTCACTTCTCTACTGAGTCTGCTTCTGGGTTTTATGAAAGAAAAGATAACGAGGACATAATAGGGTAATGGAAATTTATTCCATGATACTAAGATCTGAACATTTAGTCCTAAATGGCATTTTCAATGTTTTTAAATAATGTTTTTTCTGCTTTCCTTTTGCTTAGCAATGGAGATGCAATAATAGTACAGATTTATTACTTTATTATTTTATGCTCCGGTAATGCTGTTTTTGTCTTGTAAGCAATAAGTAAAGATGCAATCTGTGCCCCAAATAATAACACTTTAGTTATTCACGTTTATTAAGACACAGAAACACAGGGGTTCTAAGAGAGTTTTGGCCAGTCTTGAAAGGAATTAGTGAGACAAATCAGATCACCACCATTTCCTTACATCAAATTAAATTCTTCATGCAGTATATGTTTAGTTTTGAAACACCAGCTTTGTAAAATACCAGCTGCTGTTGCAAATCAAGCCATCTCTAAACTCTTGTACAATCATAGAACCTGATTATTTCAAGGCAAAATCAAATTTAAATAAATAATGCTTTCCTTTGCATATATAGCATGACTACAGTTACTCCTACAGTATCCCAGTTTCAAGCTTAATGTTACATAACATCATATGGTACAATGGTCTACATTCATTTTAGGTTTGAAAGGCTCATTACACAAGAAAATCCTAAAACCATTGGAGAACAGAAACAGGTGAACGTAGCCCTACACAAGAGGACTAATCAATGATTGCAAGGATTTACTGTAATTCTGAACTATGAGAACTAAGTAATTACCATGGGAACTGCAACGCTCTCAATGACTAAGAGGAAGATAGCATGCAATGAGCTTGCGAGTGATTTATCTTAACTTATATGTTTATGTTAGTACGTTATATACCACCCTTCCTCAAGCACATTTCCATTTTACTACTGGGACGTTTGTCCATCTGACATCATGGTCATATTTTTTTTGCTTGGGAAAAATAGCTTATTAAAATGTGATTTTTTCAAAGTCTCTTTTGGAAATGCTTTTCAAGTACTAAGACATTTTAAAAAAATACTTTTTTTTTTTAATATGACATTGAGATACCAACAGAACAAAGTAGTTTGCTTCTCTTGAAACAAATAAAACTGCAAGATTCCTTTTAGTACTAAACTAAAAAGTATAAACCAAGGAATAAGACCATATAGCTGTGAGTTTGTGCACATTACAGCACCTGAGACATCACTGTACTCTAAGGAGACAGTTATTCCCTCATTTGTAAAGTTATGATTTAGGCATAACTATATTTTGGAACACTGTTTTCATTTTGTTTACTAATTTCCCCCCAATGTTTGAATTGTGAGCTATATGACTATTACTTAGGTGTATGCATTTTTACATGCTTTCTGCAAAGGCTGTAATTGTTGTTTAGAAAAGGAGAGAATAATATTTTTTTTTGACTGGAAGTCCAGGGAAGATACAAAATCACATATATTCCAAAATTTTCAAATCTGTTTGTAAGCCTAAATGTAGTATTTTGGTGGATTTACTATAGCTATTAATGCTCAAATGGATTAGTTTGATTTCTTTTTAGATAGTTATTTGTCTCCTGTATTTTGTCATATTTAAGAAAGGGAGTGAACACACCATGAGCACTTTTTTTTGTGTCAGCAATGAAACTGATATGTTTAGATTTTGGTCGTTTTTCCTGTCTTTTTATAAGCCTAAAATTATCCATATTTGCCCCCGCATTTTTGCTACTATAAAACATAATTTGGTGGTATAATTATTTTTTTAGCTCTTAATTTTTTTCTTCCAGACATTTAAAAAACTTCATGAGGCTTTCACTTCCTTTTAATGATCAGCCCTGTTAGTGGTAGTTGCAATAGTGTTGAACAAAGTGATCCACCTGGGCAACCTAGCAGGTGCCAGTGGGATATTCACTAACTCACAAGTCAGTGAACTCCTGGAGGGTTTCATTGAGAATTAAAGAACCCTGGACTTTCATGTGATCTGTCCATCCTGTGATCTCCTTGTTCTTCGTAATTATCAAACCTGCTTTTTTCTAGCTATTCTACTGGCCTCTGTATTGATGAAGGGGCCTCCGCATATATCATCGCTCCCAAAGAGCCATTAATGATTCCTTGTGTGAGGGGACACAGCAATGTCAGGGAATTAAAATTAATCTCAGCTCATCAGCAGATAGAGAGATTTAGGGGAAGTGATTTCTTACAAATAGACCTAAACAGTGAGGAGGTGGTGACTTAGTTTATTTGCTTGGGCAGGAGAGTTAATATGAAAATTATTTATATTTGAAGTCAGGAACAGGAGAAAAAAGGAACAGAAAGCTTCAGATAAAAAGGATGCTATTCATATGGAGTAGTAAGATATCTTTTCTGCCAGTATTGGTTATTGAATATTAACAACACAGTATCAGTATGCTGGGCACTTCATTTCATGCAGAAAACTCTTGTCCTTTAGAGCTTAGCATTGTGCTACATTTTACTGTATCTTGTTCAGGCCAAATTCAAGAGAAACATTACATGCATTTTCAGAGGAAACTCATTCTGTACTTCGACTTTTGTGTAGGGTGTCAGTGGACCTCCGGGTGAGCCAGGCCCGAAAGGCATTCAAGGAAGCAAGGTAAGACGTAGCTGTGTGTGTGTAGATGCTATATAGTGAGAGAGGATGAAGGAAATCTGTGTGGAATCTTTATAACGTACCATCTTTTTTCATTACTTCTTTTTAGTGGTGTCCCTTGTGCAGCAATATTATGGATCACTTGCAGGGTGCACAGTAGTGTCACCACGGTATGTAGGCTTTGTCTCGTTGGGACATACAGCCTGTGCTCCACCCGGGTCCCCAAGCCCAGCCATCAGAGCTTGGGAGAGCATTCTGTAGGGCCACAGTTGGGTGCTGCCAGCAACCTGCCTAGAGCCACAGGAACTTAGTTTGGAATTTAAGCTGTCTGAATATGTCTTTGCTTCTGCCATCACTTGGGAAGTTTTCTCTAGGATATTTTTGACTAAAACGCCTTCTGTTTAAACATTTTAAGTGATTTTGGTGGTTATAAAATCTTGAGATCGAGTTTTTAAAGTCATTTTTTTGTATAGCTTATATACTGTAGAAACTCAGGACAACTTTAAAATTGGTAGGGGTGTAGGATTTGGTGACGATTAATGCCTTAGTTATATCAAAAATAGAACATTTGGAGAAAATGACTACAGCTTGTCAAGCAAAAACAATTGGATAAGGTATCTGATTAATTTAGGCAGTCTTCTGATTTGCAAACCTTTGGCAAATTGCTTTATGTGAATACAGTTATCTTGCCCATAGGACAGCTATTAACATCATTGTTTGGTACAGAAAGATCTTTTATGTATCACTTTGAAAACGTAAGGTCTAATGACAAAGACACAGGATTATTGGTAGCCTGAATAATAGGATGCCATATCTAAGTTTTACAAGACAACTGAACTCACATAGAGCAATTTGCCAAAGATGCAACATCTAAACATTCATGTTTTGCTTCTTAGGCAAGAAGTTAATTTGGAGATTCACAGAAATAAATTTAGATGTGGGAAATATTTATGGTAAAAGGTTTGAAATACTGGCATCCACCATGATTTTCCTCTTCCTGACAAGTGCTTTTTCATACTTCTTGTGTCTTCATCTTTTCACAAGATGCTTGACTAGGAAAAATGCTACAGAATATTTCAGAAGTGAGGAAAGAAAGAGGGTGATGGGTCTGAAAGAAGCTATTCATGCAAGTGGTGGAAAAGTCATGTCTCTCTTTAATTTCAGCACAGCAAATGACAGTAATTTTTTTTTTGTCTGTCATTTCACACTGATGAGTCCAAGATAGTACTACTAGATACTTCTGTTATACACTAAACCATATTTGTTATATGTTATTTGTCCTCCTGTCAGTATCTACATATGCTTACCTGTCTGTAAAATACCTGCAGCTCGCTCGCTATAATTCATCTACCTGGGTGCAATATTTATGGTCCCTTTTTTAAGTTTTGCTGCAGATTTTCAATATGAAGAAGAAAGAAAGTTTTCTTGTTTTTCAGCTTCCAGCTCAGCAACCTGCTGACTAAGGTCTATAGCCAAGGTTTTTCCAGGTTCAAACATCTGTGATAATAAAAATACTGTCAGACAAGTTTAATTAATACACTTAGGTAATTATACTTAAAGCTAAAGAGCATGGAAGAAACATATATATGTTTAGAGGTTATCTCTTGTCCCTACCTAGTGACATTTTGGAGCTTATTTGAGATGAGTGAAAAATTTTTTAATGATCAGTACGAATAATCAGTAGTTGTTTGAAGCTTAATAGACACCCATTCAGCTAGTAAAGGTCAAGGCCTTTTTTGGTTCAGACATATAGCAATCTTTCCAATATCTTGTGTCCTTACAGAAAGATCAGTCAATTGCTCTTTTAAAATTAGTTTTCATGACACATAATACAATATATCTGAAAAGTAGCAGTTATTTATAACTGCCTTGGATAAAATAAATAAGGCTATTCTTAGTGCACTTCCTTGTACCCGTGGCCTTTCCATGCTAATACTTTCTGCTTATTGAGCTGAACTAGTGACTTCACCCTGGTTTAGCAGAGCTGCAGGCAGTTTCATGGCATTACTATCAATATGACATAACGCAGAACACCACTGCTGAACATTTATATTCATTGTTGGTGGGCCATGTTGAGGTTTGAAAGAGGAGATTCAGTTCCTCAAAGTATAAACTCCAGATGAAGCTCAGCCTGCAGATGTTTTGGGTCTCATTTGTGAAGTCTACAGTTTACTCATGTATCTGGCCAGTTCAGTCCATCCCTGATCTCCGTAATGCAGTGCCATTACCCCTTCTTTTACTTTGCAGTGCCAGGTGGTAGACACAGCTGGGGAAAGTGTCATCTGTGCCAATGGCTCTGGCAGCCACCAGCAGGAGAGGGTTGGTGATATTGCAACTTTAACTTATTTGCTTTAATTTGACATGTCTCAAGCAAAGTAGAGTGGAGTCAAGAAACACTGTCCAAGAAATTACTGGAAAGAACTTTTTATACCTTACTTCCTCTGTTATTCATCTGCATTTTCTTATTCTCTCTTAAGATGCTGGCTAATCTGTCAGTGTATAATTCTTGCTGGTTGCACAATATGATATTTATCATATTGCCAGTGATCAGTTGAGTCATTCTCAAAGTCCCAGTACTTGCATTGACCAGCTTTCCACTTACAGCCTGTTTCCATGTAGACACCTAAGCTTAGGAGTGTTCACATGGAGCTGAATCACATCCTTAATCTCTTTCAGTCTTTCAGATGCACTTTGCAGTCATCCCTTATCTTTAATAACCTCTTTATTATAAAAGCAAACTGTCCCCTTACTTTCGCCTTCTTTGCAAGGTCATACACGAATATGTTGAGCAACATATATCCTGCACTGAACGCAGCTCAGTGTGGTATTAACTAAAAACAGTTTTGCTATAATGCAAATTATAAAAAAGCTTTCTCTATTTGCATTTCTGCAAAGTTATAACATCTCAAATATATCTAAATACTTTTATTACTATATAAACTTTTTCCATAAAAATGCTGAGGCATGTAAAATGACAAATTTAAAGTCTGCTTCTTTAAAAATAATAATACATGTTAACTCATCTTTTACTTATGCCATATTATTATTAATTTCCCTGACTAAATATATTTCTATTTAACCAAATGTTGAACTTGTATGTTAACAGGAAACCTACAACTCAGTGTAAAACACAATAATTTTAAAAGAAAAACATTAGAGAGTAACAGGACATTTCACTCATAGTTAGGAGTTGGGAACTGGCTAATTTCACTCGGTATCTTTTGTCTTCTGTAACAGTTATCTTGGTCCTGTTCCCCAAGCACGTCCTGAGCAAAGGACCTGGATTATTCTGTTTTTCTGTTTTACTGACTTTCTGATGTCTATTGGCAATGTTTCACTAGAAAGATGTTAAATTTACAAAAGAAAAATTATAGTGTTAAAGCCAAAGTCTACATTATCTTCTCTCTCACTAACTTAAAATGCCAAGAAAAAATACTGTTCACAGCTGCGCTTTATATTTTCTTACAAGTTTGCTGAGGGTCGTTCACTTTAGCGCATACTTCAGGTTCATCAACCACAACATATTATCTGCATTGTAACATGAAACAAAAGCTTACATCAAAGCATACTATGTACCTCATCCAGCTATAGAATATGTAAAGAAAATTACAAAAAAGAAAAAAAAAGGGGGGGAAAAGCTTTTGTCGTTCTTTTGAAGTTACCACACCCATTTAACTAATTGGAATTGCAAAACTTCAATTTATGACCTTCGGTCTATGGTAAAGACACTTGACTCTTGTCAAACTGCAGCTTGTAGGAGTAAGGAACTCAGATTTTGTATTCCTTGTCTCACTAAGAAAGCATGGTTGGCCTACAATAGAGTTTTGCTGGCTGATGCAAACAACTGTTTCTCAAAAAAAAAAAAAAAAAAAAAAAAAAAAAGACAGTATCTCACTTAGAGAAAGATTAAAGGTACTAGAAACCTAAAGTCAGCAAAGAGAAAAGCCAAGCAGTACTTGATTCTGCTCCAGTAATATCCCACATTCCTGCCTGAATTGACGGGAGTTGGCTAGATGGCTTGTTAATAGATGGTATGTTGATTAAATCAGTAGTGTTTGCTTTTGCTGGGTTCGCTTCTCAAAGATCGCATTGAAGTTATTACAGGAAGGTGCAGGCTCTCGTAAGGGGACACTGGAAGTAAAGTTAGTCTTCTCTGTAGATGGAAACAAAACATTTACTTGCTCCGTAAATATAATATATTCTGCCCTAAGCAGCAATGTCCAGAAACATTATCCAGAGAGAATCTCATATCTCTTCCAACATTTCTGGTAGCCTGCTTTGTGTGATTGAAGTACTTACGTTCTACATAGCTCTTAACTGCATTGACTAACACAGGAAAATAGCATTGTAACTGGCTACTGCATTTACTTTTGTTGGATTTATTTATTACCACTTATATTATGTGGTTATATTCTTATTAGAAGACACCTGTGCTGTTCAATAGCAATAAAAAAGGGTTCTAGGAAAAATGTAAAGATTCTAACACAGAAAGACTTCATGCATCTTGGCTTCCTCTCTAAAAAGGAAACAGAATCACTAACATTTTTCTCGAAAACTGAGAAATTCTAAGAATGAGTGTAATGCCTTTTATTTTGATCAAGCAAACTTCTCAGTCCTAAGTTTTTGCTGCTTACATTTTAGCAAAGCTAAAGTACCTCATTGAGGTAAGAAATGTAAAATGTGCAGATCCACTTTTGCCTAGTATTCTTGTGTTAGGTAAATGAATGTGCAACATGCATATGCCTATTATCAAGCTTTTCATTAATTTATTGAAAAATACTTGCTTAACTATTTTTTTTTTTTTAATAAAAAAACCGTATCCTATAAAATTGCACAAGTAAGGTTCTGTAAGAGTGTTTGTATTCAAGGCAATTTTGACTATTTATTTATTAGTGAGGGACTGAATATTCAAAAAAATTCAGTGGACAATTTACAGACAGAATGATTTGGTTACATGTTATAAAACAGGGGCATAAAACCAGGAAGTGGGCATGACCTGTGTGGCAGAGGTAGCCACTCATAAGGAAGTAATTAACAGGGAGTTTATATGGTTATCGTTTCAGAAATAACATAGGGTTTGTTTGCTTAAACTCTTAGACTAGCTACTGACAATAAATAACACATTTCTATAAAACCTGATATATTCATGGAAAGACCGAGAACAACACGTTCTTTAAAAGCCACCGTTAAAGTGAGAGCCTCTCTGGAAATTTTCATATGCATAGTAAGATTTTGAATTACACTCTCAAGTTGTAAGAACAGATATGTATTCAAACTGTTAGGGAAACAGTTAAGTTTGAATGTGGGTATTGAAAGCAGTTATTTCCATAAAAACATCTTGGGATAATACTTCTGTGAAAAATCCATTGTTGCATATTTCACTGAAAACGTGTCCCAGAATGAACTGCTAAGGGTTCCCATTTCTTCTCTCATGACTTACAAATTCTTTCCTTACTTATCTGGCAGCTTACATCTTTCCCAGGAGACTGAAAAATCCAGTTTCCCTATAAAGAACTATAGTTCCAATGTAGCACAACTAGCTTAGAAGTATAAAATACCAATAATATCTATTAAATATCTCTATTTGCTTACATTGTTGTGAATGTTTTAAAAGAAAATCATCATATTTGAAAGCTTATTTTTCACTATAGCTTAGTTGTTATAGCTTAATCATTATAGCATTACAGACTCTGAAATTCAGAATCTTTCAGTTCCTTGCAGTGTGTATGTGCTTTCTTAAAAGTAAAGAAGTTATTTATAGTGGCACTGACTGGTACTCATAATAACATAAACTGTTTGCTGGGGGGTAGACAGTTATGTATATTCCAAGCTTAAAATGGTACAGTTTTAATATGTAAAAATATTGAGCTCAGATCAAGTGAAATTTTTCTTCCTATTGCTCTACCTGGTATAAAATGCAGCTTGAAGGAAAACCCCAATAGAGACAAAAGAATTTGAGCAGAGTGTAAAACAAAGAAAATGATCACAAAGAAGCTACTCTGAGAAGCAGTATTTTCCTTCTGACTGTAGGTAATGATATTACTGGCCACACTTTATTGTTTTAATAAATTTCACATTACTAGTAGCACCATGACTGTAGAAGATAAAAGCCAGGCTTACTAATAACCATATGAAGTTTGAAATACAGTCTTTAAAACAGGTAGAAATATTTTAAGTTTCCACTTTTGCATCTTGTCTGGGAAAAGGTTCTTTTTTTTTTCCACATTAATCTTCAGTCTTCCTCCCCTACCAGGGAATAAAACATTCAACAAAACTGTAATTTTCATACTACTTTACATTCTTTTCATTATAATGCCTACTTACAGTGTCTGCACCAGTATCTACTGATAAAACTGCTCCAAAGCTGGTTAAAGGACACCAGTTATTGGAGAGAAAACTGTGTAATGTTTTTATCATGGTTAAAAAAGAGCTTTTGGAAAAATATTAACTTCTCTGGGACTCCCATCAAGACCACGCATGTATTAGCATAGCTTTAGCGTGTGGGTGAACTTGAGAAGGAACAAATGATTTGTAATAGGAAGTGTTCCTCAGAATTATTGTCCTTAGAAAGTTCTGCCAGAAGCTGTCAGAAATAGATACGAAACATGATGTCTATTTGGACAACAGGACAAAAAAAATTGGAAGGCACTTTCCAAACACAACAAAGGGGTATGGTTTATTGTTTCAGCTGAGACAGGAGCCTGTGTTTACCAAATGCCGTTTTTCAGAATGGAACAAGTTCCTACATGATTTCATAGGTTTAATTTTGACAAATGGATGGATCCAGTGTGTTTAGTGGCTTTTGCTGTGTCTAGAGTGGCCTACTTAATGTGTAGTAGTGTTGTGTGCTGTTGGTTTTTTGTTTTGTTTTGTTTGTTTGTTTTAATCTGATGCATTTATTTTATATTTTTCAAGTTTGCATATGTCTTTTGCATTCATTCTGTGGGGCATACAAATACATCCCAGACATCCCAGGCTGCCTTTTCCGTGATAGAGATGAGGACTGTGAATTTGAAAAGCTAATAATTTGCGCACTGCTTGGCCATGGCTGCCACTCCATACCTGTGTGAGTGAATGAGGCAGAGGGCACAGGAGGGAAGCATCATGGCAAAACACGAATTTGCAGCTCTGCCCGTGGGGAAAACAAATACTAAGTCCAGCAGCAGCTAAAGTTGGCTTGTGTGTGTGCGTGTGTGAACCATTTCTCACAGTAGCAATGGGAGAGGGCACCGCTAGCACGAGTGTTTCCTGGCAGAGCCTACAGCTGCTCAGGCTGGAAGCCAGCGTGGGATCCAACTCCGGCAGCTGTCAAAGCCAGATCATCCTGTCAGCATGTGAGTTTAGTAGTAGGAGGAATGGTAATCACACTAGCATTTTAAGCAAATCTTGCAGAATACTAATAGGAGTAGTGGGAGAGATTCTTAGTGGCAATGGATAAAGGAGGAGAGAGAACGGGAGCCAAAGTAACTGCTGTGTCACCTTCTGGACTTCCCCATTGCTACGAAGAAACCAAGTTGCCCAAAGCCTGTGGAATCAAAATGCACTGACTGCAGTAGGCTTTTGATCAGGCTCAGAAAGTTGGAAGGTAGCAATAATCAACTATTTATGTTGTGTCAGTTTTCCAATCTGCCACTCAAAAAGTGCCGGTATTTACAGTGGTCTGTGTCTAATTCTTTCTCACTGAGGCACCTCTGCTTTGAGGTGGAGAAGTCCATCCCTAACCTTACTATATCCAGGCCCTGAAACTACAAGGAGCTGTATCTGTTAGCTCCACTAGTGAAGTAGTGAGCTATTGAAATAAGAGTTAGTGGTGAGTTACGGGAGCCTATGGGCTGAAAGGCAAATTTTCTTGGGCACTAGGCTGGTGTACTTTGCTTAATGTTCTTCCAGAAGCCATCCTTTGTATATCTTGACCACCTTGGCAAGAAGCACAGCTGTAGATAAACGTAGCAGAAGTCTCTCTGTCCTTGGGGGTGTCTCTACGTATGGAAATTTGTTTGCAAAACTTTCTACTGAAATCTTAATACAACAGTTTTACTTGTATAGCTCCTGTAGAGATGCCTTTGCCCTGGAAGCAGAGTGCACCACAGGGCACTGGGTGTGCCCTGCTACAGCTCTGTGACTTTGCTGGTACTGTTCTGCCAATGCACTTCTACAAACCGATGCACATTCAGAAGCTGAACTTCCGCTGATGCTTAGCTGATTGTGATCTGTCCACATTAAAGAAATTCAGGAGTTGAAATTACTACCATTGGAAATGAAATGGAGGTTTCTAAGTCACTAAAACCCTCCTGAAAATGTTCCTTTTAGTGTATATAATTTTCTAAAGAAATAGTGTAAAACATTTTGTTACGTATTTTCCCTACTTTTTGTCTAAACAGAATCATCCCAGAAAGCCCTGAAATTCATCTAACTGTTGGCTTAAAGGACAGCAGTGCTTAAAGCAGAGAATTTGTAAAGAGAATTAAAGAGGAGACAAGTACTAGCTTTAGTTGTGTTATTCTTGGCCTTCCCTAAATTTCCTGCTGATGGGAAACACTTGATAAAAATTGTTTTTGATCAGCTGAATTTAAAAGGACAGCGTGTTCAATGCCAAATTAATTCCATGGAGGAACTGGAAGTCTAGAAGATGAGCCATTTGAGGAATCTTTTTTTCTTTTTTGGTCAGTTTCAAAACAGTCACAGGAGATAAAAAACAGCTATGAACAAAACGGGCCAACTGTATCCTGGGGTGCATCAGGCACGGCATTGCTGGCATGTTGAGGGAAGGGATTGTCCTGCTCTGCTCTGTGCTGGAGCAGCCTCACCTCGAGTACTGTGTGCAGGTTTGGGCACCACAATGTAAGAAGGACATAAAACGATCAGAGAGTGTCCAAAGGAGGGCTACAAAGATGGTGAAGGGACTAGAGGACAAGATGTATGAGGAGCGGCTGAGGTCACTTGGGTTGTTCAGCCCAGAGAAGAGGAGATGAGGGGAGGCCTCATGGCGGCCTGCAGCTTCCTCACGAGGGGAGCGGAGGGACAGGCGCTGATCTCTGCTCTCTGGTGACAGCGACAGGACCCGAGGGAACAGCACGGAGCTGTGACAGGGGAGGGTCAGGCTGGGTGTTAGGAAAAGGTTCTTCACTGAGAGGGTGGTCGGGCACTGGAACAGGCTCCCCAGGGCAGTGCTCATGGCACCCAGCCTGCCGGAGTTCAAGAAGCGTTTGGACGACGCTCTCAGACATACGGTCGGATTTTTGGGTGGTCCTGTGCGGAGCTGGGAGTTGGACTCGATAATCCTTGTGGGTCTCTTCCAACTTGGGATAATCTGTGATTCTATGATTCTAATCTTCTTTATATCAGTAAAATATTGCATCATTTATGATAATCTGGATGAACACCGATTTGGGACTCTGGTCCAAAGGCTTCGTGAAAATAAATGTTATTATGAAATCCAGACAATAAGGTGTATCTAGGAATACAGTAAACTTCATTGCTATATCCTATATTTTGGCAAGAGCTACATGCATGGAACACACATTAAAGCAATGTAGATGTTGGTAATACCCTATCAGAGATGTGTGCTATTCTAAGTTGTACAAGCTTTCTCTAATTTTTATCTGCCTTTTAAGAATTATCTTATTGATGCTGTATTAACTTACTAAATTATGAAGGTGTGCTATAAAATCTTATATTTTGAATAAGTATTAAATTTCTTAGCTACTCTTCAAATTATCATATTGTCCTGTAATGGAGTGAATTTAAGGCTGGGCATCAATTCCTGCTTTATTCTAGGTTTAAAGCTGAAACACTAGCACTCCAAGTGCATAGTTATCAGAGATTAAGTTTCAGGGATAATCTGTTTATTTACTTTCACTGCATATTCCCCTTTCTGCATCTTAGCTTCATTCTTTGGCAGCTGGCAGATAACCAGCTGACAGACTTCTGGTAAAATACCTGTGAAGTCATTTATTAAATTTCCATTTATCTCTCAAGTGCAAAAATCTCATTGAAAGATTTTGTAACTTAGTATGTAGAATTTCTTGGTATGTACAAAATTTCAAACCCCCAAATACAAATACAGAAAACAAACACATTTTGTTAAAAAGCCTTTTAATAATCATATTTCATTGGTACATTTTTTCCGTGACTAATTTGAGTTTAATGTATAGTGATCTTCATACCTTGTTTGCAACCTCTGACTGGTTCAGCACTAGAGCTGGTCTGTCACGAGGCATCTCAGGCTGCTTTTAATGGTGAGTTCAACTCTCTCTCACGTTATGTGCTAACAGCCTTTTTCCTTCTCTTCATTTTGCAGCTCCACAAAACAATAACTACAGATTTTCTGTCTTAAATTGCTGGTAAACTACTCTTATTGTTGAAGGTCATTTATAATCATGACTTCAGTAGGACCAGAATTTCATTTTGGAGGTATAAGCTCAGTCACATTTTTCATTATTTTGTAATTTTTTTGCCTAGAGATTTTCATGGAGTGTCCCTCATAGTAACCCTTAGTACATTTTGAGTAGCTAAACTGACAAACATGTTCTGCAACCTGTCATTTATGACTTAAAGCTAGTGCACTTACTCCTTGCAAAAAGCAGGTTCTGAAGATCTTGTTCCTCTAATTTCTCTTTTTATTTAAAACAATTATTTTCCCAAACTATCCTATTTGTCAGGAATTCTAAGTAGTCTTTGAATTTGCAGATCTTCATTGGATGAGCTTTCTAGAAATAAAGAGAAAATGAATTTGAGGCATTTTATTGTTAAGTTGAGGAGATTGAATTATTTTGGAATTCTTTGTCCCTGCAATATTGCAGATCGCACTAGTTTGCACTTATTATAATACTTGAGTTTCCAGCTAAGCCTGAAGCTTTGAAGAAATGTCTAGTTTCGAGTGCTTAGTATTACTTCATACAGGACATACTATGTGTTTAAACACACGAGCAGGCCCAATGAGATCATGCTTAAAGTCCTTTTCTATATCAGGGTCCTAGAGCAAATGCATATGATGGATATCATAGCAGTTGTACTGAACTTTCTAAATAGAGCGAAGCATGGAGCCTGTTCATTGCAGTGGTTGTATTCTGTGTGAAGTGCGTGGATGGAGAATGTGTGTTTGTGATTGGCTGCCTGGATTTGTTCTGATTTGGAGAACCATCAAGCACTTAAAGTTGTAGCTGATTGGAAATCATTACCATATTAGCTACACAAACTTTTAATCTGAAAATTACTTTGGTTAAATTAGATCTTAATAATTCAGTGGTTTCAGAATGTATTGTCCAATGTGTCAGAACTAGTACTTGTAGTATCAGTTTATGACTGGTTCTCCAGGCAATGAAACTCAGCTTTGCAAAGGGTTGTATCTGCCTCACTCCTGCTTATGCCTCCAAATGCCCGTTAATTTGGAGGATCTGGTGCTTGTTTTCTCTAGTACCTACATTGGCTTTGTGAGAAACATATTAAACCTACAGGAGAATTAGGAGCTGCAGTCAAAGATAAAAGTAGGAGCAACAGTTGTGATATGCAGTCATTGCTATGAGAAAAATCTTTATTCCTTTGTTTAAAGCATAAACATGGTTTAATTTCCAAATGCCCTTCTTTCTGGCAAGAAAAGGAGCAAAGGAAGCACATACCAAATTATTGAATAAGGTCAGACCAAAGATATGATGAGGAGCAAATACGTTTTGAATAGCTATGTTGTCTATCCCAGCAACTTGTATGACCAGGATATGGACCTTGTTACTAACCTAAACACTTAGCTTCAAAACCGGTATTTATTTATTTGTTTATTTATTTTTACTTTCAATAGGTATTTGTGTATACCTAAACGAGGTGGTGGACAGATACTCTGGGATAATTTGCTTAAGAGAAGAGGCTATTGCATTAATAGTCTCTTTCCATGTTTTTTCCTCTAGGGAGAGCAAGGTCTTATAGGTCCCTATGGTCCTCCAGGAGCCCCGGGTGTTGGACAGCCAGGACCCAAGGTAAGTCTCAGTAATATGTCTGTTAAAGTGGTAACTGTGTGCAGAGATTTTTTGGATAAAAGTTCTCACTTGCTGTTTTATCAAATTCAAACTAAATATAAATATTCGATCTAAATATAAAACTTGTATAATATTGACAGGTTTGCATATTTTCATAGGATGGAGGTAACAGACCTGCCTTTCCTTCAGCCCCAAGTATTGATTATGATTCCACTGAAACAACGTCAGAAATAATGCCGTTTAAATGGGAGTTAAATACCTGAGATCGGAGTCAAGCACTAGCAGATGATTGCACTAATGAGTAAACACACTTCAAGGCATAGAAATACATCTCAGTCACTGTGATATACAATCAAGTGATTTGCTTTATTATTTCTTCACTAGGGAACTGATATGCTTATATGATTTGTTGCTGGCATGAGGGCTGAAATACAATCTAGGGTTCCAAGTGTTGTTGAAATGTACTTTCAAATGTTTCTAAATTATCATTTATGTTTGTTTTACTTCAAGAGATGTTACATGCTTGATTTCAGACCTTTCTGATGACATGGTTAAGTCATCTATATATAAATGTTATGCTTTTCAAAAGCATCAAATTCAATTAAGACTGACCTTTCTAATATTCTTTTTCACAAGGGTGCTCAAGGCCGAGAAGGTAAAATTGGATTCCCAGGACCGCCTGGAACTGGTGAGCCAGGATTACCTGTAAGTCATTGATAAATGTATTGGAAGTGAAAATAAATAAGTCTTAGTGAGCTTAATTGAACGACAGCTGCTATATAGGGTAATGATTCCATAAGCCACTCTAAGTAGCCTGGAGCAGCAGGAGTGTTTTTGGCTATGCCAGCCCAATATTGCAACAGTAGTTGCGTGTGGGTTGCCAGAGTAGGAGAATTAAGTCGTGTCCAAACAAGTTTTGGTGAAATAAAAAATTGCTTGGTCAATGTGAGCAAGATTACACTATCAGGTCTGCAGACAGACATGGAGTTGTATACTAATAGGTGTACCCTTACTTGTTTGAATTAAGGATATCTTTAAAAATTGTCTAAATCAAATTTTAAGAACGTGAAAATTCAAGAGCTGAGATAGTCCTCAACTCATGTCTGTAATTTGAATTGCATCAAAAATAAAGATCCAAATTATATGCTTTTCCTTATATCTTTCTCTTCTGAATTAGAGTAAGTTACCTTTAGCATGCTTTTTGTAGTTTTGAGAAACTGTTCTCTTCTTCTAATAGCCTCCCTGGAAGCTGTTTTAATTTTAGCTAAGGATCGCGCTCTTTCTTTCACTGTTAAGTTAGTGCTCGCTGGTGGCTTTTTCTTCCTGCTTGTCAGAGTATAAAATGTGTAGCTTTCTTATTTTATTAAAAACCACAACAAGATTGTGAATTAAGAAGCCACAAATGTAGATGATTGTTAGAATTCATTCTGATATTATTTTTGAAAGTCCCCTTGTGATAGTAAAAGACTTTTTTTCACAAAAAAATGTAGGAACATTTTCATTTAATCAAGGTCATCCTTAAAAGCTCTTCAGTAGCTTTAAATAACGAAAGAGCTGAATTTTGTGGAAGAACCAAAATTATTACAAAAGGAAAGATTTCAGCATTTATTTAAACCAAAATTTGCATTCTCTGGGTATGTTTAGCCAGCCATTTTGTATGAAAAAAGCCTATGTTCAAATTAATGATTTTCATCATTTCAGGTACATGAAATCATAAGGAATAAATTTCATAGCAGTAAATATATTTATTATAAATTAATCTACAATTTCACTTGGGTTTTAAGGACATTAATCTTTAAACATTAGTTATGTCATTCAAACCATTTCAGCATTAGCTTTTTCTTATCCAAGTCTTCCAATTATGGTTCACTTCACTTTATTTTAATTACCTGGCCTCAGCCAGCTGTTGTGGAAACGTTGCTAGTTATCAGTGTCATAAGAGTTGCAAGGACCTATATTAGCTAGTTAGACAAAATGTCAGTAAGAAATGTAATTGCTGATATTATCTAAAATTTTTTCTTTTCTTACAGGGACTACGTGGCTTTGATGGTCTGCCAGGTGAGAGAGGTCTACCAGGAGAAGGCATTCAAGGCCAAAAGGTAGTTTTATGGAAATGATTTCTTTTAAACATCGTGGGACAAATTTGCAGTAGTTTCTAAGCTATTTAGCAGCTCTGACTATTCTAGTGGTACGGAATATCATATGGTGGATCTTGGTCTTTTGAATCACTGTGCTCTCTGAATTCTCCTAGTTCAAAAACTCTGTTAAGATAATTACAAAAGAGTTGTACAGTCCCTCTAACTGTAAAAAGTTAATGATTCTCTTTTTTATGTATTTAATAAGATACCTTTTTTCATAGCATTAATGAGATGTCTTCTGAAGGACTATTTAGCTGTTTATATTCTTTATTGGAAAAAAACATTCAGGAATTGTTTTCATTCTGTTTTACGATTTTGGGAAGCTAAAAAATGGGTTATATGAGTCTCTATGGACAGTTACCTCATTAAGGGCACTTGCTGGGTTAATATACGTGAACATTCTTTTTTTTAAAAATAAGTACAAACAAGCGAAGATTTATCGTTAAATCACAAGTGGGCTTCTCATCAAAATGTATCCCTCTGAGTGGCTTCAAAATCCTCTGGAGCCTTCAGCTACTAAACACAGTAGATTTTTCTTCCTTTTATGGAAAAGACGTTAGCCATGTCCTTGCACCAGAAGGTTCTGAACTGCTCTACCTACTTGAATGAATAGATTATCGCATTCTCAAAATGTACCTTCCTACTTCGTAGTATTTCATTTTCTCCTTTTGAAGTCCTGTGTTCAACAACATGATGAATGCAGATGAAGCGTGTTATGAATTGTAACTGACTTGCTTTTCTGTAATACTAATAATTCCATTGACTGTTTTTCTTGTTTGTTTGCAAAGGAATACTTTTTTCCTCATTATCCACATTGCTTTAACCAGTTTGTCTTGGATAGTTTCCTTTATAAATTCCGAAGTATGGTTGGGAACTTATTTTAAAAAAAAAAAAGTCTCATATTTCTAGGGTGAAAAAGGCTCTGAAGGTGTAGCTGGTCTACCTGGACCGGCAGGTCAACCAATCAAAGGTGACAAGGTGAGACACAGAGTATTTTCCTAATCATATTTATAGTTAGTTGTAGTAAATTAATGATGAATTATTAACACAACAGCACAACAGTATGAAAATATGTTTTATCTTGAATCTGAGGAACTACTTTATGCCACTCAATGCAGCTTCATAGACTGCACTCATCTATACAAGTAGCTGAACCTGTTAGTGTTAACTGCAAGCACCAAGGACTGTATTCTATGCAGCTGGGAGTATGAGGGAAGAAATGGACTTTTTTTCCTCCTAAAATTATCTCAGAAATACTGTACTTAAAATATTTTAAATTTTATTTAAATATAAAA
>VXAL01017229.1:301923-356078 GCA_013399475.1 Chauna torquata | reverse complement strand
TTTTTTTTGAAGAGTTTTCCCCAACTTGCTTTCCTGATAGTTAGCTCCTGAGGAGCTTAACACCTGAGTATTCCACCTGGCACATTCCAAGGGCCTATCATCCTAAATCTCAGTCATCCTAAGTCACAGACATGTTTGACCAGCCTTTCACTTGAAGGTGGGAATACTGCTGCCATCCTTCAAACACCACATGTGAAACTTCCATTAACACTTTTCTCTTTATGTCTGTAATCCAGTCTTTTTTCAAACTACAACCACAAAAGCTCTCCCAATACACTGAGGTGGGACCTGAGTGCTTCCAAATAAGTCCTGGCTCAACTCCAATTTCCTGTCATTCAAACTCATCCTGGGAAGAGATCCTGGCCCTCCTCTCCCTTTGGGATTCAGAATTAGTTTAGAGGGCTCTCACTCAAAATTCCTGGAGTAATACTATGTACCTGACACATTTCACAGCATGTAGTGACACTAGACCAGCTCTAGACTCCTTGGAAGGTCAAGGAGTGCCAGTAATGGACCCAGATCCATTGAACAGAGGACGTGCAAACAAATGAAAAACCCTATTCTCATCCCAAATAAAACAGGAAAGCAAATGCAAAGGTGATCATAAAGAAGGCAGTGATGCAAATAGATGACTGAGAAAATTTTAGTAGGCTTTAAAATGCCTCATAGCAACTAAGTTGTTTAAGCATTACAAGTTAAGATTTCTGTTTAAGCTAGATGAGAAAAAAATATCAGTAGATACAGAATCAAAGTGGTCAGTGAGAAACTGAAAACTTTTCATTCTTAAATAATCAAAGAATTCAAGAGCAGCCTGTTTTGGTAACCATTGATTAGTAAAACTATCCAAATGCTGATTGTAGTCTGCCCAGTCACAGGATGACAAACTTAGGTGTATGTTGCTTGCTGCATTTCTGTTAGTGATCAAGCAATAAGAAAAGAGCTTTGCTCTGCATTAGTATTCCTGAAATCATGTTTGTTATAGGATTCCCGTGTTTATTAAAGCATTCTCCAAATGCTGTAAGAGTCATGCTTCTCTGCAGCTCAGTCACAGACTTCAGTAAAAGCTGGTGGTGTGAATAGACATCCTTGAAATGTCTGAAAGCTGTGTAGTGCGGTAGCATGTGTCTTTCCCTTTCTCAGGCCACCTTTGCGTGCCCCATGGTCTGGAAGGACCAACTCTGTAAACCACTGGCAGACATGAACAAGATTTATGTAGTTAAGTGTCTGTAACTCTGACAGAGCAAAGGCATCTGCCCTCTGAATGCTGAAAGGGAGGGTAGGGATGCCTCCAACAGTGTGAAGGGCAGCTGAAGGGGCTGTGAGGGATTGAACAGGGAGTTCAGCAGAACAGACTGTCAACACAAATACATCAAAATATGTTAGTTCTGACCCGACTCCCGGATTTAATGGGTCGGCTCTGGTATCCCAGATGAGTGATGTCTGCAGTTTATGAACTGTGGAGCAATGTCTGCTTTCTGAATGAGTTCTCTGAGCTGAGAACAGCTCTGATGTTCTTAAGTCAAGAGCTGGACTTTTCTTCCCCCACTTTGGTAGTCTTTTCAGGTTTCCACTTGGGACTAGTGATAACTGTTGCTTAGTACACATTGGAAATACCATGAATTGCACAAAATACAGCAGAAACAGAGAGGTTAATAACTACTGCTGAAATTCTCTTCCTTATGGAAGAACATAAGTACTACTTCTTTAGGACAACTACTGACATACTTTATTTCTCTGCTGTACCAGGGCCCTCCAGGACCAGCAGGCCCTCCAGGACCAGCAGGCCCAAGAGGTGTGGGAGATCCTGGACCAAAGGTACAAGTACAATGGTAGTACATGCATCTGACTAGTAGACAAGGTAGACAAATATCTCTCCCAAAAGTGCATTAAATTAGGATGACAAAATGCTGCAATCTCATCTCCCGCTTTGCATTTCAGTCAGAAGAAAAGCTTGCAATAGATTTTTCTGCCATGTTAGATACAAACCCATTCTTGCTTTATCTCTGCAGATTTTCCGTACACCCAAAGACCCAGGATGTTTCTAGGTTCTGGAGTTTCCATTGTAGAAGTCAGAATCCAATGCAAGCAGAGTATTGCCTAGTAATTACACACATTCTATGGAAACGAAAAGGGCAAGGCTCCAAAGAAGTAAGGGGAAGTAGTGGTTACGTGGAAACAATGAGATGTTTTTAAAGTTACTATGGATGGATTCCCAATAGAAGACTATAAACCTTAATCTAAAATGAATATCAGCTTAGAGAAAAAACTTGATGGCAAAAAAATAAAACTGATAAAGGGTTTAGAAATACAACACTGAAACACTTCCAAGTTTTTTTCCTTGAAACACAAAATAGCTAAAGTTCTAAGCAGTGTGTAATTGACCTAAAAAGTCACATTGTAACTACTATTTTATAAAAACTTGGAAAAAAGAGACTTACGACTTAAATAATATAAGAAATTGCTTTAAAATATCCTGCAGAGTGGTTTTATTAATAATTTCCTCATTACATATGTGAAATAGGAAACAGGGAGCATGTTGCAGTAGAAAGCAAAATAAATATCGCCCAAACAAATTTTTTCCCAAACAGAAAGGACTTTCAACTTTAGTTCCCAGAACATGAGAGTTCCCATTAAAAATAAACAACAACAATAATGTCTTAAAAATGTATCCACGATAAAAGAAAAACTGAAGTCTATTCGTCCTTAGAGTGACCAATAGCCTGCTAATAGGGACCTGAAAAGCCTGGCTTTGTGCTTCTGTTCAGAACTACCACTTACTGATACAAGACGTTCCACATGAAGTAATGCAAGGTCTGGCACATGACAGAACTACTAAAGAACTAAAAGTAATTTTAATTATGTCATGCAATATAGACTTACAGAAAATAGATACTGCTAAATTAATTAGATACACTCTTGCAAGATATTTTTCTTGGTACCATGGAAGAACATTTCATTAAAACCCTAGAATATTGTAGAACACTATTAAGGCAGATATTACATAAAAATGTAACTTATGCCTACAAATGTCTAGGGACATCTTTACGTCTGGAATTCCCCCCTGCCTCCTAAACACGTAATTCTGGAGAGTAGCGTTTCCCCCAGAAAAAGAAATTGGAAGGTCATGTCAGGTAGTCAAATAAGATGACCTCCCACTATGATACCATGGTTGAAAGACTACAAAGCCCAGAAATATAAATCAAAATTTCAGTGGGAATAAATGTAAAGAAATTTGAGTTAAACAAATCCAAAATGCAAATAAAAGGTTGTTTTGTTTTGTTTTGTTTTGTTTTTTAAGTGAAAGGAAACCACTAGAATAATTGCAGTGAAATTTCTCACAACTGGAATTTTTTACCTCAGTGTTTGTGGTTGTGTTTCTGAAAAGTATCAGAAATATACAAAGTATACAGAAATAAGCTTAGGAAAATCATAGTGCCTGGCCAGTTATGTTCTTATAATCATGAATCCGTGTAGTTGCTGGGTCAAGCAGTTATTTGGCTATATAATTATTAGGAAAGTTCCAAACCAGACCATGACTGATAGAAGTACAAAATGGTATCATAAAATGCCTTAGATGGGAGGTGGTAAAAGCTGTAAAGTAAAAGGAAATCCAGTTTTTGCACTGGAGGATATGGGATCTAGTCTTTTTACCACAGGCATTCTTAAATCACTGTAACTCTCATGACATGATAAGATATATATGTATATAAGCCATAGATGAGCTATTGCAATACTTTCAGTTTTCACTTTCAGCTCTAAGTGACATAGATCATTGCCAATTGAAGTGAGTTGGGTACATTCTTTTATGAAGATGTCATATCCTTAGTTGTCAGTCTCTTTTTCCACCCATGAACAACTTAGGAAATGTTACTATCCCTCCAGGTCTGTGAACTGAAGTATATTAATGGTACTAGTAAAGGAGGTTTATTGGTAGTTTCTTGTTGTGGATAAATGGAGGAATATGACCTGTGTTCTGTTAATTGAACATTACTGATTAATACTAAATTTGGCAATAGGGCCATTACTTCAACCCGAATTTGCCTGAGCAAAAGTGAAATAGCTAACTGTGACCAAGTGGTGAGGCTGTTTTAGTTTAATAGTATTTGATCATGACAGAAATAGTATAATGGAATATCTAATAACAGAAATTCCTCCCCTAACTCATTACCTATAAAGAAGCCAGCAAAAGATTAGGCAAAGGCAAACTGATAAATTGCTATCACTATTCTCATGTGTTTACTGACAATTTCACATCAATTCAGTGTTGTCATGTAACTGAAAAGTATCTTTCTAATTTCCATGGCGTCATCTACACTGTCACATAAATTGACAGAATTAAGTTAATTGAACAGGGCTTCCTGTGATAGAAGCTGGGTATTATACAGCCCAATGAGCAAGACCCCAGAACTTGCAGTCAGTCTAGTTCAGGAAAGACACACATACAAAGTCAGAATCTTCTTGGGTGATCTGCATGGGTGTTTTAGGCAGGATTGGAAATGCAGTGTTGAAGTGAATCTCCCACTAGCCCCAATTTACAATGCTTCAGGTTCTGAACCAAAAAGAGGTCTGAGCAGTCTCACAACACAGGAAATAGATTTCCTTCAAATGAAACTGAACTAGATCATCTGAGCTGGAAGCATACTTAATGTGCTTCTGCCACTAGTGGGCAATCAGTCGGCAGGAGCAGACTAAGCAGGTCCCCTCACGTTGCATGCAATGTAGACGTCAGACCTGTCCGCACTCACTGCAGATTCACTTCTGTTGGGCGTGTAGCGCTGTTTGTTGATGGACATATAGCATTAGAAGCTTCCTGTAGCGCAGAAATTTCTACTAGTAATAACCAGTCATGGGGTAGATTGGGAATGCACCATATCAATGGGATGTGGAGAAGTGGCATCTTGTTCTAGGAAGAGTTGCATTACAAAGAACTCTATAGAACTAACTGTCTTTGCAAGTAACACAAAGATTATAATTAGGGCAAACCATGCTCACATCAGATTTTGTTTGAAAAGTCTAGCATCAATTTACAGGTTTGATTGTGCTGCAGTGAGATATTGCCATCAAATTTGGCTGCTCAGAGTGCTGCTTATCTAGCAGTCTGTCAGAAATTTAAAAAAAAAAATCAGAGTTAAAAACACCTGATATAAAAACTAAATTTGTATTTTTCACTTTAAAATAGGCAAGTTTCTTTTTCGTGATGCAACTAGATTGGTGTGTTAATGGTATAGTGTGAAAATGCATACTGATTCTATAAACAGTGAGCACCTGTCGCTTTTGCAATGTGGGACTGTTGTTCCAAAGCATGCATTATCCAGATAGATGGTCACATCTGTAATTTAGTTCTGTGCATCCACACTAAATGTGGTGGAGACTACACTGGAAAAAAAAAAAGAAACTAAGAACACAAACAGCTCTTCTCCCTCCCATCAATTTTGTACTCCTGTTTGCTTATACAAAGTTTGGAATTCTTAGTCTCTACAGAACTTCCTGGTAGCAAAGACGCCACAAGGAAAATCAATTCACCTGAATTGCAAAAATTCCCTTAGAACTTAGTTCATAAAATGGATAATCTTCTGTGTGATTTTTTGTTTGTTTGTTTTTTGTTTGTTTTTGTAAATAAAATGGAAGTGCACTGGCTATCTCTCATCCTTTCCACATTAAAAAAAAAAAATTAATATAAGAACAGCAACAGTCTCAACATATAAAAAGAACATTTATTTGATAAAAGAGACTCATAAATTTACACACCAGTTAATTTGAAATTCCTTTGAGTATCATTACATAACAATGTTCCATTCAACTGAATCAGAGTTCTGTTCTCTCCCCTTTCAGAAATGGCTCGCATATGTGCACACTGCAAGATAGGAATTTTATGTATCAGAGGTCAAATTCACATGAAAACAAAATTGGAACATGTGGGATGCATTCAATCCTGGCAGCACCCTATTTTCTGTAGCATTAAAACAGAGGCACATAATGTCAGGGTATAAAGAAAAAAAATATTTAAAAGCACTGTTGCCGACTAGGAGGTGGGTTACAGACATTCAAGAGCAGTTGCACAGCACTAGAAATAAAGAAAGCTTCATTCTCGGTACTTGCATAACAGAAGGATTATTAAACCCCCTAGCATAGCACCTAATGCACGAACATTTGGGCTGGATCCACTTGCAATATAAATAACTTTTGCAGCTTGGGGCCTGTCTGTTTGAACTAAAATGAGGAAGGTAGAGATGCAATGTCTTTTTTCTTAGGTGTTCTTCTTACAAATACCCTTGTATCAACTAGCTCTCACTAAAGAGAGCGTTGCAGTGTCTACTGTGTGTTTCAATATCAAATATACATGCTTCACAGTAAATAAGATGTATATGCTGGGAAGCCAAAATTTATTTTTCAGGTAAGCATTAAGTCATTTAATGAGTTTTCATGATCAAATGATAAGGAATAGGAATTGGAGTACTATACTTTCATTGTCTTGACTCAGCTCTTTCTTTCTTGTTTCAGTGGTATTTTTCTAGTTCACTGCTGATAGTGACAAGCTTGTCTACAAGTGCAGTGCAGGAAATAAATTAGAGCTCATCAAAGAGCAGTACTAATCCTTCTTGAAATAAATTCCCTGGAGGACAGCTTAGTGTCAGAAGAAAGAACTGCTGCACTTCACAACTCATAAAGCAAAATGGAAGTCTTTTTCCTAAGCCAAGAAATACACAAACTTTGAGAATTACTATAAAGCTCTACAAAAGACCTTTTCAGTGAGACATCTGGTACTAACTAAGCACGTGAGGCTAAAATTCAATCCTTCACCTGCAATGACCCTGTGTAAGAATGTGTTACCCATGGGAGGAAGAGAGACACAACTTCAAGTCACTCGTGCACTTTTTGGTCAGGGCTGATCTAAGAGCAGGTTGCAGGTATATTCGATACTGGAACGCAAGGAATTGTTTACCTGCTGAGTAACTTCCCTTCACAGTGGCTTACAGGCTGCTTCACAATCCACAGCAGCCCAGAATCTCCTAAAAACAACACATACTGCAAAGCCATATCTATATAACCACCTCTTAGCTTTGGCACCTCTGGCATGTTTCATAGGCTTGGGCAGGGAAACCTTTGGCTGCTCGGTGCAACATCTGCTTAGGTTTATTTCATTGTTTACGAGGACATTGAGGACTGAAATTTTTTCCATTAATAACAGATGGATCTAAAAAAAGATGGCTACTTTTGCCTAGACTCTCAGTATTTGCTAGTAATATGACAATCTGAAACTAATGGTAGGAAAATACTTTGCAGGAGGAACTGATAAACCAGGGAGGTTTTAAAAGATCAGGAATATCTATCATTCATCTCACTGTAGAGGCACATTTCCCAGCACTGTGTGTCAGACTTTAGTGCTAAAATCTTGAAGTGATTGTAATCTTTAAGTGTTTACAGCTAGAATTTGACACAAAAAACAAACCAAAACAAAAAGTTCAAGGGCATTGCCAATGTCTTTGCTCTTTGCTTCAGCAGGGAAGGTGTGACATAAAAGTTTCAGGTCATCCTAGGAAGAACACCTCTCAAACTTGAGAAAAAAAGTAGCCCTCTCTTTAGCTCCCTTTTCCAAATCAGACCAGACCAGACCAGACCAGACATACTCCCCTCTCTGATCAAATCTGAGGGAGAAATTCCCTCCTGACTGAGTCTGACAGTCAGCTTAACCCACAGACTGTGAGCTTGACACACCAATTTAAAGCTAACAGCATCCATGTACCATGCCTGTGTCCTGACTCAAGTTGACCAGCGTCCAGTGCTTTGGAAGAAAGAGGAATTGAAAATAAATTTGGAAGCCAAATGTTACAACAAGAAGGAAAGCATTATAAAGTTAATCTAAGCCTCATCCTTTGGATTCAGGGTTCCCGACTCTCCAAATCCATCAAACCTGAGCATAGTTTAGGCCCTAATAGATTTATATAAATAGCATGTGTTGGAACTTAGCATGGGAATTTCATAGCCACATACAAAAAACACAGATTGGAGTGAACTGTCACTAGAGACTGAATCCTGGGCATTTCACCTAAAAAGCAGTCATTATAATGTGAAAAATGCACAATTCTTCATGGAAAGTAAAAGAAGTCAGTAAAAGATTCTGTACTTTTGTTTTCTTCCTTTTTAATCGGTACGATATATTCTTTCTTTTCACCTGCCACAAATCAAGTGTCATCTGTGATGTGTGTGATTCATACTTGCACCTCTCTTCTGGTTAGAGTGCTCCCTCTGCAGGGACATCCATTTCTAGAGCTTTTCCTAGTGCAAAAACAAGTAGAATGAAGACTTTTATCAATGAAAATTTTTATTTTGTCAAGAAATACCATCTATTCTTGGCTCTGTTGTTAATATATGTTGTTGACGATCAATAGCTTATCAGAACATTTCTTTCTTTTGCACTTGCTGGCACAGATGTAGAGTTAAAGACATTTGCTAAACCTGGTTCAGAATTTTCTGCATCAATAACTTACCAGTTCATTTATTTTTTTCCATTCAAACTGATGAGATTTTTCTAGTTAAAATATGCTGCATGTGTGCCTATTCATTTGTACAGTTACAGACTGTGGAAAGCAAAACTGCCTCTCATCCCTGTGCCTTCCCCGTACCAGTAATGTGCCCAGGCTGCTACCTCCTTCCACCGGGCTTGTCTGCAGCAGGAGGGCTCAGTGGTGCTCAAATTCCCATGGCCAGCCAGCTGCTGAGTTGGGTCTGCCTGCTGGTTAAGGGATGAGACCCTCTGCTTTTTTTTCTCACTGAAAGCATAAATTCAGTCTTTCTCCGTTACTCAGTCTCCAGTTACCACCAAAATTTTTGAAAATGAATATGCTCAAGGTATCTATGTTTCTGGTGAATTTGGCTAAAATCAACTGCTGACTTCAAAATACACTGGGGAGAAAAATGAGGACTTACACAGACAAGTAGAAACACAAGCAGGGTATCACTTAAGCCTCATTTCCTTAAGAAATCAAGCTATTTGTACAGCACTAAGGCTTTTTGAAGGAGAGGGGAGGGGAGGGGAGGAGAAAAAAGAAAATGCTGTTCTTTTCATTCTCCCATGTCAATGTTATTAAAATTAATTTAGTTTTTGTAAACACTGACAGTTCTGGAAATTAAACGTCTAGTTTCAGGACAAGCACTGTATCGGTAAAGGGCGTAGTCACTGTTGTCCCCCATTAGTAACTCTCTGCCCATCCTGGCAAGCCCCTGCAGAACGTGATAGAAAAATGTTGTAATTTTCAAGCAATGTTGCTTTTTTTTTTACTTTCTGTAGCTGATAAGCTTGCAAATTAGAGCGTTAGTTCTTACTTAGAGCTTATTTTGAGCTTTGTTTTAATCTATAAAGCAAAGGTTTATAATGTTTGTTCTGTTTTTTAAACTCAGTAGTTTGACTAACTGCTTTGTAAATGGATGAAATGTGTAACAGTTAATAAATGATAAATTACTGATGATTCTGTGGCTATTTTCAGGGAGATCGTGGAATGAAAGGCTATCCTGGGCCCCCAGGGCCAAGGGGAAGTGGAGTGGTTGGTCCCAAGGTTGGTGCAACACTGTGTTGAAGCTTTCTGCTCTTTTGTGATGCTGGCTGCCAGACTCTGATCTCTCTGACACCAGGATAGCTTCTTCAGTTATTGATTTGTATTGGTGCAACTGCAGGAGAAATCAAGCTTAAAAGCATGGGCACTGACCATACACTTCTACTGTCTGGAGTATGAAGGAATACTGACTGGATGAAAATTGCATTTGCCCTTAAACTTTATGAGATTACAGCTGGAAATTACACAGAACTGTCAGGCTAATAAATCAGTTAAATGACACATTTCTTCTGCTTGTATCTGTTTCCAAGAGATTCTTTTGTGGGTGAAAATACGTCAAATATGAATTCTCTGTTTTGCTCAGGTAATTCAGTGCATGCCTGTATTTCTTTATCATGGATGTGTCCATCAATTATTTTTACAAAGTCAATGAGGAGAAACATTAGACTTTTGTGTATATTTCTCTACATTAAGTTAAAAATAGATATGTCTTTGTAACTTCTTCTATAACTTCATTAGCAGAGATTAACAGAAGTCTCCACTGCCATTTAAAATAAACTGATAATCTAAATGGAGAAATGTTGCTATTACTAACCTGATACAGAAATGTAGTGAGCAATAGAGCATGAATATTTTCTCAGGATGTATGGCTGACTTTGCCTTGCTTTCTGAAAGCATTATAGCGATTTCACGACCTCAGTAAATCATACAGACACAATCAGTTTAAAAAGCGTAAGTTTGGTAACAGTAAGTTTAGACTGAGCGTCAAAATCCCACAAAATGTGTGACACTATATGCTGCCTCCCCAAAGCCTTCAAGAATGAAAAATATGTTCTTTGTGGGGAAACAATATATTCTTTTCAGAGGCAGGGACCTGCCTGTAGCATCTAGTTCTTCAGATTTTTAGAACAATGTTTTGTGTGAACCCCTGTTTAAGTATACATAAATTAACAGTATTTTTCACAAGAGATTCTGACAAAGTTTGTGGCAAATTTTTTGTCACGCACACGAGCACAAAGGCTTTACCTGGCTTTTACTGTAGCTACACAAATCAGCAGGTTCTGCTTTGGCTTTTGCTTCCTCATCTCCCACTTAAAATTTTCCGAATGACTGGTGTTCCCAGAGACTGCGGCACCACAGTGGTTTGGGATATATGTATACGTGGCGCACAAGAGCTAACATGCCTGGCAGGTTAACATGCACTGGGTTTTATTGCTCTGGTCATTTGTGCCTCTACTGTTGGGTGCCTTTGTGTGGAGTGATTGCACAAAGCTGTTGTATAAAGTTGGTTTCTGTTGGTTAATTGTTCCTTTACTTCCCTGGGAATTTGCCATGCATAATTGCTAAAACCCATAGTGTGAAACCATAAACCAAAGAAGTATCAGAACTAGAGTCTTTGAAAAGGTTTTTACTTTTGCTTGCAGTGAATTTGAGATTACTTCTTTAGTGTTACCAGGAATAGAGTTTATCTCCTAATTATTTTTTTTGCCCCACTGACTGTCATAGGGTATTATGGGACAGAAAGGCTTGCCTGGTCCACCTGGCCTCCCTGGCGACAGCATACAAGGAAGCAAGGTAATCCTGTTTAATGTGATATGTGTCTGGTTTCTTCTCAAAACTGTCTCTTTAAGGAGTTTCATTGTCTGTTTTTCTTCCTGTGTAAATTCTCTTTGCCACTGAGTCAGTGAACTCCTGCAAATATTCATTGTAAATTTAAGTTTCCTGTTCATAATGTGTGTAAAATTTACTTTAACTTGACTTTCAGTATTGTTGGCATCTGATTGCTCTCCTATTATTCTTGTTGCTACAAATATATTTAACCTGGAAAAAAGTCTCATCTCTGTCATATCTTATTGATTTACTTGGATTTAAAGCACTGTTCAAAGAAAACATCCAGAATTTGCACTGAATGCCCTTATATAAACACTAACAGACAGCTGTCACTTTTTGCTAGAAGAAGTCAAACAATACATAACTATAAAAACATAAAAGAAATTAGCCAATCTCTGACATACTCTTCATCAGGTTTTTACTCGCCTAGTTTCAGCCATAACCATAACATCTCTCCTTGTAAGGAAAAATACAAACATGGTAACATTCTGAATATTCAACATTAATAAAATGCCTTGTCATAAATGTGTGGAAAAATAAGTACTGAAACTGGAGGCTCTAGTGGAGAAAAACCCAAGTTCCTCCTATTTCTTCTAAATGAATGCGTAAAGTTGAACATATGATTGAATATTTCCCTGGATCAGGAGAGTTGAGCTCAGCTCTCCAACTCTACGTTATTAAATCACCCGTGGTTTGGTAAGAGGAGCACTTTTTTAGTTGGGTTAGGAAAGATGCCTCACTATACTGCAGAAGGCTGTAGAAACTGAAGCCGCTGTGGAATTTGTTGACAAAATAGTTTTTCATTGGAAAACATTGGCATGCTAAAATCATAAAGATGTACTTTATTGGCAAAACATTTCATAGGAGAACCTTTCTTTGGTTCAGGGTGGAATTGTTTCATATAAGCTTTACCAGGAAAGCACCTATTCCTTCTGACTTTGTTTTGCTCAGTACTTACTCTGATTCTAGCTTCAATGTCCTCCAGCTGTCTACCTATTTTTATACTAATGTTCAATCATTTCCCTTTCTATACAGCAGAGAACTCTTTCCTTTTTCACTGTGAGTTGTTTTGCAGCATAAAAACGTACTTTACCATGTTCTTCCTTTCCTCGTTATTATATAACTTTTGTCTTATGATTTATCATGTCTCAGGACTTTCCTAGAGATCTGTACATGGTTAGAGTCATCTGACTGTCTAAACCTTTGGTTTTGATCTGTTTGCGGATTTCTTCTATTTTAATCATTATCATTAGACACAAAGATACTAGGTATTCTAATGTGATGACATAGGGAACTTACTTTCTTTTCTTTTATACCCTTGTTTGCTGAATCTCTGAAGCCTGTTTGTTCTATTCTTGTGGAAAATAGAGAAGTTTCTGCTATCTCTATATGCTTAATGGTATAAGAAAACTATTTCCTGCCTGGCTTTAATAGGCATTTCTGCTGTGTTCCCAGAATCCAATACTTGGGATATATCTTTGTTAATTCCATGGGTATCTGAGGTTAGTTATAAAAGCACAGTTGCCATTCTGAGCAGAAATGTTTCATCAGTCAAATGCACCTGATACAGGAAAAAATATACAGATCATATAGTATTTTTTCTGTTCCTGAAGAAAGATAAAAGTTAGTCAGAATATACTCAATGTCTATAGATGCATAGACAGATACACACACAGCTTTGGATATTAACATTGGTGCTGCTATGAATAATATCTGTCAGTATCTGTGTCCTCCATACACTGATGCTTGTTGAGCATCTATCTATCTATCTCATCTGTCCTTCTATCTCTTCACAGCCATGTCAAGCTTCATTCTTTTTTGGCCACTCTTCATCAGCTTAAAGCTACTACACTACTGGATTTGAATTATAAATATCACTTCAAGTATTTTTTTTATATATACATAGAGCTCTGTCTGCATATGGTAAGAATGGAATGTCAGAAATGAGATGGATTTCGAGTAACTTTATTTTGATGTCAGCATCCACAGCTCTTCTTTTTTTTATGCTTGGTTTCCTTTCAAAACCGCAGTCTAGACATTCTCAGTTCTGCACTCAGTTCAGGGAATGACATTTTAACATAAAAGTCTGCTTATTGATCAGCGGTCTAGCAGGATATTAGGGTCAAGGATCCAAGGGAACATTTTTAGATGCACACTGCTTCAGTTTTTAGGGTAAGACTGATGGTCGAGTTTGAATTTAATTATGTACATAGATTGAACTGGCAAAGCAATAAATATTTTAGAATTAATACACTATACTTCTTGTATACATCTATACTAAACATTTAATTGTAATATCATGATAAATCCTTTCTATGTTGATGATTAATTGCACAAGTAGAGGAAGCAGGATTTGGTTCTGCAGTTGACATTTTAAAGGATAAAACCCACATGTGTGCCTGTGAGAAATGTCAGCTGTATAGGTATGATTTTTTTTAGAACAGTAGGTCTCATTCAATTTTTGTTCCCTGAACACCATCCTAACAGTGTCAAATGACATCAATAAATCTATAGTTTTCTTTGATCTGACAATTATTGTTAGTGAAGGACCACTGGAATACAAAGCAGATCCTAATTCTGTTTCATATGTATATGCCCTGCAGATCCGCAAAGAGTTTAATCAGACAGTTCTGTGATAACTAGTTAGGAAGTATAGTCAGTCCTAGTGCTGAACAACGAGCATTGAAACAGGCTGGTATGCTTCTTCACTGGGTTTAAAAGTCATTTGCATTAATAACCTACAGGGAAGACATACGAAGCACAATCCTGCTAAAAAGTAGCTTACAGTAAATTAGATTAAATAGTCACTATATATTCCTACAACTATGCCAACTAAACTGCCTTGTGCATCCCATTGTGTTAGTAGTATTTCCTATTTGCAGGAACTTGCTTTTTTTCTTAGTGAATTGGCTATATAGTTTGCTGCAGTGCAGTTTCTTGTCCATTATCCAGAGTCTACATAATAGTGCCTGAATTTTTGCTGCTGTAAGAAATTGTGGAGTGGGGAAATGGGACAATTCTGCTTCCAGAAGCAAGAGGCTGATGATTAGCAGGTCAGTGATATATAATCCTGATGAGGAACAGATGTTTTTCTCTCCCCAAGTTGGGGCTAGTGGACCCAAGAGGCTCCCGCAGGGCAGAGCTCTACAGGCAGTGGAGATGTGAAAGGTGGAGTGTGGTAGGTGCCTTCGCCTAGCATGGGGCAAGGCTGCAACTCACCTGTGTGCAAGCAGAAACTTCCATTTCAGCAGGATCTTGGTGAAATCTGGGATTCGAACAGGGAAAACCACCCATTGACTGTGACTCCTAGTATATTGCCTCTTCTAGGAAGCTGCATCTCGTTGTCTGACTCCAGGTAAACTCCTAACTCATGAGAGCCAGGAACCTTGAGTCATGGGAAGAGAATGTGTCTGACTTGGTTGTGCACTGTGTAGCTGCCTCTCCACCTGCAGAAACTGATAAGCCCCTATCTAGCCCCTGTCCAGCCCACCAGGAATGATCAGCGATCAGTCTATCTGTCCATCAAAGGCACTAGTGTACCTATGCTGGAGGCTGGAGTCTTGATAAATTTGGAAATATACGTTTATATTTCTCTGCCCACTGTGAGCAGTATAGCCACTTTAGGCCTAGCTGTGAGCAGCTGTCCAAGTATTAGTACAAGACGCTTCAGTGAGACAGTCTGAGGGCTTTGACTGAAACATATAACTAACTAGCCTGTTACTGGGCTGTGCAGATATACCTGAGCTAGCATCTCATGAGCTAGGTTTGGTACAGGTGACAGCTGATCTCACTGATATTCATTAGAGCTGTTTTTGGTACCTGCACAGGGCACTGCTGCTATGCTGCAAATGTGAATTTTGGTGAAGCATTTATGTATCAGGCAATATAATCTCCTCTAGCTGTGGTTAAAATGTATATAGTATTTGATCTGAAAAAGATATTTGGTTTACCCTGTAAAAGAAAACACAGTTTCTGGATCCCATATGCTGTGAAGGATTTTCTGTACATGTTCTACAACAGCTGTGTTTGCTGTATGCCCGCACTACTAGCGTGAGCGTGCTTTTCAAGTCTGTGTGCACACAGCAGGACATATAGAACAATCCTTATAAACAATTTGAACTTTGTAGCCGGACTGATACTGTCTTTTGAAGTGTCAGCAGAAAGCCGTTCTTCCCTCCACATTGTGAAAAATGGAGATCTCTTTTAATTTACTTAAGATCAGAAAAACTGAGTCAACCCTGAAGAGATTCTGGAGACGTACGCCTAGAGACCCTTTGTGTTGGGCCTGGTTTTACCACTTGTAGACTGGATGAATAACCATCTGAATCTCCTTGTGGTTAATTTTGTCTTTCATCTGTGTCAGTGAAATGACATTTAGTTTAATTAAACAGGAATAAATCCTTCTTTTTATACTTTATGAAAGCTTCATGTACGTTATGAAACATACTCCATTATTTATTTCTCCAGCTTCAGACCACTCCTGTCTTGAAAATTACGTTTCAGTTCATAATACAAGTATGTGGCTTTCTCGATAATGCAGAATGTTATAGAGTGAATAGCTACAGCATGGATTTTACTTTTATTTTCCATTAAACTTACTTTTCATATTTTGTTTAGGGAGAAAAAGGAAATCAAGGTTTTCCTGGACCAAAGGGTTCAATAGGAATTGGCATTCCTGGACCAAAGGTAAATCCTAGGCTTGCAATGAGAAAAAAAAAAAAAAAGGTGTTTTTTTTCTCCCTTTATTGGTTATTTGGTGTGACAGATCTTTGAAGATAAATAAAAGGCAAACACGTTGTCTTGTATAGTTGGCAATGTCAGTGCTTAGTACTTATTGTCAACTTTGGAGTCTATGAAAATCATAATAGACATGAAGGACCAGGCTCTGAAGTAATATCTAGAATGAGATCCTACCTGTTAGCAGAAGAATAATCTTAGTCAAATCATGTATTCAATTATCTTCAGATATTGTTCAGGTATTACAAAATATCCTTTTGTTTGCCAGGCTTTGACACAAAAAAATGCCCCAGTGTCAGTCTCTCCAAATGCTCAATTTTGCTGTTTGCTATTAATAAAGCAGACTTGTCACACGTGAAAAGGAATAGTTTAGTTCAGTAGGAATTTCATCTACGTATTTTCCACTGGATGTGCCAAATACCAAACCGATCAGTTTTTAGCATATTTATGTGTAAGAGAATACCAGCATCACCATAGCCAGTAGATTGTATTTGCTGTCCCTTATGCTGGCATTAAATTTGGTGAGGTTGGATACAATTCACAGACAGATAATGGAAAGTAATATCATTTGCTGGATGTTATGATTTTGTGAAAATAGAACAGAAAGTGTCTTCCAAGAGCTTGCTTAGTGAAATCTGATTTCTTTAACACCATGGAGGAGCTATACACAATTTTCAGCTTTATACAAGTTTAAATAAGATCAGAATCAGACTCAGAGAGTCAAAAGGGTTCCATACAATTGATGATGGCAATCATCATGGCAAATGCTATAACAAAGGAAATATCTATGTGATTCCATTGGCTGTGTAGTAATGAGGAATAATATCAAAATGGACAGTATTCTAGTTAAGTTCCTAAAGTTTAAAATTTCAGGTGAAATGTAATGTGGTCAGTAACTTTCAGAGAGAAGTAAAAAACTGTCCTGCAAAGTCACCTTCTTGAAGAAGTATCTAATTTAGATCCTGAATCTTTTGATAGGATATTTCATATCTGCATTAGCTGAACCTGTATCTTGAAATGCAGTGAAGTCGAACTCTTTCTCTTTTTGGAAATCAAAAGGTCTAGTCACTTGAAGAAAAAAGCAGAATTTGCTTCTAAATGTGAAACTATGTATTTTCCAATGTACGTAACAGTCCAGGCATATCTTTGCCTCTCTTCTTTGCAAGCTCCCAGCATTTCATGTGGGTTCTGCACAAAGCTGGTCTGAGTTTCAATGCATTGGCTGATCTGAAGCAGTTACGTCTCTCCATAGGTTTGCATTAACATAGGTCCAGTATAAACATTAGTTTAGAATTCAAGAAAATCAAAGAAAAGTAAAAAATTATATAATCTCAGCATCAGTGTACAGATGTCTTTACCCCTCACTCCTGTATTAAGGTAATTTTTCTTAGAAATTTCTTGAAGATGTTTATATTGCCAGTCCTGCTTTCTCTAAGATGCTCTGTTTTCAGCTGTTCTTTTCATAATACCTACAAGATAAACCAACCACAAGAAAAAACTCATAAAATTAGTCTTAAAAAATAGCTGAACTATAGCTCCAACTTGTAACACCAACAAAACTGGAGTTGCGCATAGTGTTTAATATGACTGTTTTAAATTAGGGAGACTATGGAGATAAAGGTGATCCAGGGAGCAAAGGTGCCAAAGGAGAGATGGGAGACCCAGGACCTCCAGGACCAAAGGTAAAATACATTTTACATTACTTAATTTTACACAATAGAAATTAGGCAAACTTGGATTTTATTAATTATCTTGCTCTACACATTTTCAGGGAATTTGGGGAAGAAAAGGTGAACCTGGTCTTTCAGTAAGTATGTACATGAATTAATTTAAAAGTTGGAAGTTTATTTTGGAAATATAGTTTATGTGAGATTAAACAAGGTTGGTTCGGGGGCATTGCACTGCCTGCGTTTTTTTAAGTAAATAAATAAATTTAAGCATTCTTAAAACTAGAACAAACAGCAAGTTAATTAATACTCTTTTTCAGAGAGAAGAAGTTATCAGACTTATCAGTGAAATATGTGGTAAGCATTCCAGTATGAAAAGAAAAGTAGTTCTAATAAAACACACTTTATACACACTTGAATTTATATTGCCTGAATGGATTTGTCCTCTGCATGTTTGTGTGTAAGGATACCATTTATGTGAAAAATGCTCACTATGTTGCCAGAGCAATACTGGAAGTAGTTTAGTCCAGCTCTGTTTTTATTTCTCAGTACCAGTGACTATAAAATCAGTTACTAAATATTATATGAATTCATTAATTGAACTTTAGCTGACTGTAAATCTGATATTTGAATTCAATTCATTTTTATAATTGGAAGGTGGTTTCTCACAAAATGTCTGAAATGGTTATTCTTCTAGGTTGTGGTATTAGATGTAGAGTAACGCCGCTGGAACTAGTATTTGTCATTGACAGTTCAGAAAGTGTTGGACCTGATAACTTCAATATTATCAAAACTTTTATGAAAACAGCCATTGACAAGGTTTCGGTCGACTATGCTACAGCCCGCATTGGGATCATCAACTTCAGCCATAAAGTGGAGTTGGTGTCTTCTCTGAAGCAATACACAACCAAAGAGTACCTGAAGTCTGCTGTTGATAAAATGCCCTACTTAGGAGAAGGCACGTACACAGCTTCTGCCATCAAGGAAGCCATTAAGTTATTTCAGGCAGCACGCCCAGCAGTAAGAAAAGTGGCTGTGGTAATAACAGACGGACAAGCAGACACTCGTGACAAAGTACAACTGGATATGGTAGTAAGGGAGGCCCACGCTACAAATATTGAGATATTCGTCATTGGGATTGTTCAAAGGACAGATCTCCATTACGATGATTTTCTGAAAGAAATGCAGCTCATTGCAACAGACCCTGATGAAGAACATGTTTACCAGATAGATGACTTCATGACACTTTCAGGTAAAAGAAACTATGTTTGTAAGAGAAAATTTGAAATAAGCGAATAACAGAGATTGGCCTTTCCCATAGCAGGGCAAGGCAGCCACTGCAGGCTCGATGAACGCAGCCTTTCGTATGTCTGTCTTTTGGATGCAGCTCATTTTTCAGTTTCCCTTGTTCTTTGGCTAAATGAAACCTTTGCTAAACTTTTACCTCTTGCAGAGACGATAAAGCACAGTGAACAGCAGTTTTCATGGCTGAGGCCTTCTTTGGGGCACTCTTTACTGAGAGCTTGCATCAGCTTTCTCTCACAGTGTTTTTATGCTGGGCCACCAATCCACCCCAGAGAGAGGTGCGGATTTCTTTCCACCTTGGCGCAATATCTCTGTCTCTTTCTCTCTATCTTTCCTATGGCTGTTGTCCTCCCTTGGTGATTTGTCAGTCTTGCAGTCCCTTCACCATCTCTTATGAGCACTCTTGATTTCTTCTGAAAGCCATAAGGAAAGCTATGCTTTCATCCTGATTCTAAGGAAGAGGTGGTGGAGGAATACCAACAAGAGAATGGGGTCTGCTTTATTCTGCATTATTCATTTCAAACTGAGGCTTGAAAAATTGTCTGGCCACAGTTGGAATCAGAGAAAAAAAACAAAACAAAACAAAACAGATGAAACCTATAATGACCAATGAAAATAAATGTACATTGGTCTGGACTAACCACAGACTAACCCTATAAACTATGTTTATCCTGAGCATAAACTCATTTTGCTACACTGAGCCTGTGGATGGACTTAGGTCTGCATTTAAGGCATTAGCAGTAGAACAGAATGCAAGCTAAAGTTCTAGTCCCAGCTAGGATTAAAATTAGAGCTCTGGCTCTGGCTCCAGCATTCAACATAAAAGTATTCCCTGTCACTGAATTTTTTGTGAGAATAAGTAGGATGTGTAACCCACTTTTTCTTTCTCCTTTTTAAACGTAAACCCTTTCTTTCTTTCACTTGTTTTTTTTTCTCTAGACCATGCTTAGAAAAGGGTTTTGGTATTTTTATCTATTGTTTCTTAAAAGCACTAGAGGTCCTTAAAATCAAATAATTCTAAGACTGCATTATTTTATTACTTCTCATTTGAGTTTTGACATAACTTCAGAGGACAGTGTTTCACAAGTCACTAGTAATAAAAATTTATGGTTAATACTGCACTAAAAGCTTGTGGAGAATCATTGTGACTTTTCTTTATTACCCTTAATAAATTTCATCATTTTGTTAACGTTTTCAGCTCTTGAAAATAAACTCTTCACAAAAATCTGTGAGAATGTGTCTGAAGTCTACATCAGAAAAGAAAATGCTCTATCTCCATCTCCAAGTCCAGAATCTGAAATATCTAGTGAAGTTACTAGTAGTCAGTTACCTACAATGACGACTTCAGAGACTTATATGCCCCCTGCAGAAGGAATCAGTTACCCAGTAAGTTATCAAATATTTATTTAAATTCATATGCCATTTATTGCACCATTTACTGGTCTTTTAATATGTGAATAATGTGTCACTTGGATAGACCAAAAGATTTGAAGAAAACTTTTAAAGTTAGAGAGAAATCATTTATTTATGTTTACAGAAGAAAGAGGGTAATACTGTTTCTTAGTTGCAATAAATGCCAACAGTCCTCCCTTGATTGTAGTTCTGATTCATCTTAAAAGCGAGTTGGCAACCTTGCAGGTGTATCCCTATTCAGGCAGATACAATGTGTAAGGCATTTATTTATGTGCAAGTTGATTTTTAGTGCAGTGTTGCTCGTCAGGGTCACGCACAATAGGTATTATTAAGCCTACAGTATTGTTTTGCTTTTCACACTGGGCTGTGCTTGTAGGACTCCATGTTACTGTTTGTTCTGCAACTTTAAATTCCTCCTGTCCTGCATCGAGGTTCTGCCCTCCAACATGGTGCGGCTGTACAGACAGATAGGACAAATGGAGTTTTAATGCCACAGATAAACATTTTCTGCAGGTGTATATCACTTTAGTTCTCTTATTAGGTCTTTTGCATTTGTCAGTCACTGTGTTAGAATCAGAGTAAGACATTTGTCACCGTTACAGTATTTCAGCGCTAACTCTCTTGGGTATTTTTATTGCTTTGCCTAAAAACGGCTGATGATAAACATGAAGCAGTTGCTTGCACACATAATTAACTTTCGAAATATTTGCTGTATAATCCTCTGTAGCTGTGTGGAATGGATATCATGGACCACCATACTGCCATTTAAACATTAAGTGAATTGATTATTGCATGGAGATCGGAGCTAATTCAATACTACCGATTTACAGTGGAGGAGTCAGTGGATTAGCCAGCAGTAATCTTTTGGATAACTGTGCATGTGATTTCATTGGTAATTAAATAGTTCACTTTCAAAAGTCAGTTTAATTTCTCTGAATGACAGATCCCTCAGACAGTGTGACTGACTTAGGTTTGGGGCCTGTAATACCTCCAGATAGATCTGTGTGACACTGAGGGTCAATTTTGATATTCTATATCATTAAGAAAAATAAATGTAAAACTGGATTTATAGATGCTGACATTTATATATTTTCTGATAAGGATCACAAATATGTATAATTTTAACTTATGCTCATATACTTGGATCTGACTGGCTTTGGTTGGCTATAGCTGAATGTTCAAAACTGTTGAATTACCATCAGAAATAAACACAGCCTTTATGCAGACCTGCAAAATGCAATATGCAAGGGATTAGATGAATTGTCTGCTATTTACATTTCAAGTTTGAATTTCAGAGTCCCAATGGCTCTAAGGAGTTTTCTTAAACTGACTGTGTCAGTACTGTCCTGTAAATGGGAAGGTGTTGAACACGGTATCAAATTCCTTCCTGTTCTCAGTAGATAATCGATGTAAGGGATTAATGCACTCATTTGTACTATACTATACTATACTATACAAAGAACCTTGCTGAGCTTCTTGAGTATGGTAAAACACTAGAGAGGCAAAGTTTTATATACTAATCTTCATTTGAAGAGCTCTGTTGGCTTCTTAATATTTTGATCAAGGTAAACTCTAAAATTCTAATAATTAGCAAATGTATGCTAGACAGCTAGAAACAGGAAAAGCTATGATTTGCCACTCAGCTTGGTACAGCAAGGACATGTCTATGAAACAGCCTTGGTATTAGGATGTGGTTCCCACAACACGTTTTGCAAATTTTTGGTGTACTTGAGGGATTCCACATCTAAAAAGATCTTTAGAAGAGCATAATGAACGTGTGTTTTTCTGTCAATAACATAACAAGGATCCTGTTCCTCCTGCCTGCCATTTTCCATTCCTTGACAGACTTGATTTCAGATAATTCCCAGTGAGTGTAACAGATGTTAAAAAGCACTGACTTACCTCAGAGTTCCATGTTTTTTTTGTTTTATTTATATTGCAGACTAAGCGGTGCCTGAAATTTTGCTTCAATGGAACGAATTCAGCTTAGTGACTAAATGGAAGGCATTACTTTGCCTTCTCATTTAGCTTTCAATGTCAGAAAATGCACTTGTTAAAATCACGGTCCCTTGCTTAGTAATCACTAGAACAAGGTCTGAACCCACCTGCCATTATAAATAACATGAAAAATACCATTACTTTCCTACATAATTCTCTCCCTTTTTTTTTGTTTTTCCTCTTGACATCTGAGCCCAGATAGAATGTTAAGTTACCAGATTTTGACTCCTTTCGCAGCTTAGTCCACCGCAGACCGGATATACTGAGCTGCCGCTATCTGCTCAGGATCACTTTGTGACCACCTCTGTTCATAGAGAATCGAGATTCCCCCCGCTTTATGACATAGCTGAAACCAGACCTCAGAGTCCAGTTGTCAATCCTTTGCTCAATGTAACTGCTGCTGGAGATCGCCACCCAACAGTATTGCAGCCACAGGTAGCATCCACTCAAAAAGGTAAGTAATACTGTTGTCAGAATATTGGGTAGTAAGTCTGTACCAAAACAAACCAACCACCAAACCCCACTACCTCCCCCAGTATAGTTACTAGAATTTTTGTTCTTCTGGGTGCTGTGGCTGAAGACACCACACACACCAAGAGCCAGAGTTTCAAACCTAGATGACAACCCTTGTGTATCTATTGTCTGCGTAGCTACTTAAATACCCATTTCAGTCTTGTGTCACAATTTAGGAAGTCTCATTTCAAACTGATCCTGTGTCTGTTTAGACCTGCTCATGTACCTCATTAATTGAAATGGAATTTGGCTACAAATTTGAAATGCACATATACTCCAGGCACTACAAGAAAAAAAAAGGTGCTTTAACTAAAGAATGCACTCTTAGGATAACGTAACTTATCCCCAGAATCCAAGCTAACTTTTACCGATATACTTTCAGCTCCAAGATGCTTGGAACGTATGAAACAAGGGGATTGTCGAGACTATGTGGTGAAATGGTATTACGACAAGAATGGCAATTCTTGTGGCCAGTTCTGGTACGGAGGTTGTAATGGTACCAACAATAGATTTGAAACAGAAGAAGAATGTCGAGAAACTTGCGTTGATGAATAAGTAAGTTGTATCCATCAGGTCCTCCTTCAAGCACCTCTTTTCCAGGCAAAAAAAAAAAAAAGTAGTCTATTTAAATGTCTCCCATAATATACATACATACATACCATGTTTTATACCTTTGATCAATCTTGATGCCTTTTTGAGATGGCGAGAGCAGAAGTGCACTCTGCAGTCATGGATTTATACAGTGACACAGTGAGGTTTTCTACTTTGCTCTTTATTCCTTATCTTACAGTTTCTAACATTTTACTGGATTTTTTGACCATTACTGAGAATGGAGGCGATTTTTTCATAGATCATAATTCCAAGACCTCATTTAAAGGATAAGCTAAAACCCCATCATATTAGATGTGAACTTAGAATCATTTTTCTCATGTGTATTATTATTTCACATTCATCAAAACTCAGTTTTCCTTTGCCACTCACAGGCTATTCAGTCAATATTACAATGTCCTGCAATTTTTTGCAGTCAACATTTTTTTTTTTTTTTTAAACACCTTTAGAGTAACACAGTATTGCCACAAACTTTGTCATCTCAGTTTTTACTCCCTTCTCTAGATCACTGAAGACCTTATCGAGTAGGACAGACCATAGCATACATCCTCCAGTGGCTTCTTTCCAGTGGCTATTTATTCCCTTTTGTTTTCTGCTTTTCACCACTTATTTGTAAATTAGAAGACTGTACCTCTTAATCCAATATAACTTTCCTTTGGTGAGGGACCTTATCTTTTAGAAATCCAGGCAGACTGTATTAATTGCCTTAGGTCGACGTGATCAGTGAGTGAAGCATGGGCTTCAAAGAGCTTTCTTATCAGTAGTGCATAACTTCGTTTACAAAAGCCATATAGTTCCTCCCCGATAAATTGTATTGAATTCTATATTTCATCTTTCAGTATAGGAAAATTCAATTGAACCACACCATATTTTTTCTGAACATTTCAAGAAAATTAACCAATTCCTTATTTCTTCCAGAAATGGCTGCCATTTGGAGTTCTTAAAGCTGGAAGTTCATGTGTATTGAGGAAGAAATGGCCGAGAAGAATCCAGAATGCTGTGTGATCATAAATATATTACTACCACACTCCACTGCTTTCCCCACTATGGTATTCACATTAACTAGATTCCTGTATAGCATATGTTATATACAACACCACAGCAATAACTTTATTACATACGCACACGGGAACATACCTTTTCCCTCCAAATTTATATTAATTTGGTAATACTACATGTGGCAAGGATGAGATTCTGTTTTTAGGATTAAAATATCGAAAGTGTTTACACTCAGCATTTAATGACAGAGGTCTCTTGTTCTCTTGGAAGAGTAAAATGTGCTCTAGGTTTAAACAAGGATAAGTGGCTCCTGAAATTAGCACTTATTACAGCATTTAGTGTCATAAATTAAGATTTTCATTAATTAGAGCACCTCTTTTGAATGTAAATGCCACAGCTATAAGTAATTAGAGTCACCGCCCTCCTTAAAACACATTTGGATTAACACCAGTATTATCTTTTCACTTATAAGGGTAAGACTTTCATTTGGAATTACATAAAAAACAGGATTCTTCATGTCCTTTCTGGTGAGTCAGCACATTTAAATTTCTCAGGGCCTCTGTTTTAAATAAATAAATAAATAAATAAATAAATAAATAAATAAATAAATAAATAAATAAATAAATAAATAAATAAATAAATAAATAAATAAATAAATAAATAAATAAATAAATAAATAAATAAATAAATAAATAAATAAATAAATAAATAAATAAATAAATAAATAAATAAATAAATAAAGTTATTTCACACTCTAATATATGCTATTAAGTTAAAAAGGGGAAAAGCACTGAAAGATGTATATAAATGTTTACTTATATCCTTTATACTTTTAGCCATAGTCCTATGTGAACTAATATTAAAACTGAAAATTATGACCATGTGATTAAAATAGAAAGCAACACCTGATAAAGAGTCTGGCATTCTTACTCCTTTGTGGACAAAAAAGCTAGTATCTGCATAGGGAGTTTGGACAGTTCTTGATAATGTTTAAACAATGCTTGCACAACTTTTTTCCCCCCAGGAAACCAGAAGATAGATAGGATTCAAACCTTATTCTATGGAAGGAAGTGCCAGAAGTACAGTTTAAAAGTTTTAAAGAATTTTTTCCAAAAATCTAGCTTTGTTAGTGAGTTTCAAATTAGAAAATAAAAATGATAAAAAACATCCTGCTGTTTTTATACTCAGAACTAATAAAAACCAACCAATAAACAACCAACCAGCCCTGAGGGCACAATTAATTTGGTCTGACAAGGAACACTAGAACACAAGGACAATACCTTGAAAATGAAGGGATTCAGTGGTGTGGAACAAAAGCCAAACTGTTGAAATCAAAAATTATTTTCCTTTCACAGAAAAAAGTCAGAACTAAAATTTGACACAACTTTAAATGTTTTTGTTGGTGGTGGTGGTTTATTTTTATTTTTTTTTGCATCAGAAAAATAAATAGCTTCAAATTATACTACAAATGATATGGATCGTCTCTTCTGATAAATAAGATCAGCTACGTATAGAGCTGGGAACAACCAGCAAGTCAAATAAAAGGTTTCAAGCAAATAAACTGCCTACTAGTGGTGCAGAAAGATCATGGAAGGAATCAAGCTACTGCTCAGTAGTAAAGCCTGAGCCATCATATCAAGAATATCTTTGTGCTGGAGACCTCTAATAGTGAACAGATGTCCAAATAAATTCAGCAAGAGAGGAATAAATTCAAAGTGTAGGGAAACAGAAGAACAAGAAGGATAGACCACAGTAATGTTTTCAAATTGGCTGGAAAAGGTAGATTCTAAACTTAATACTAAAATATAATATTAACATACTGTCAAACTTGGAAGATGTATTTGAGAGACTTTTTTCTAGGCTAAGTTTCAAATCCAGTATTCAGCGTTCATTTCAGTTAGATGACAAAGGCAAGGTAAGAAATACTAAAACAGAGAGGCAGTGCAAACCTTCTTAAGAACAAGATCAGCACAAAATATGACCCTCACAAGAAAAAAATCATCTGAAGGAAAAAGAATAAATAAATCACCAACATCCCTGCCATCCCAAAAGGACCCTCACCCCAAAGCAGCCTGGAGTCAGGAAGTCAGTAAAACTAACATCCTACACTTCAGCAGGAATAATTCATTGCACAGATACAGGCAAGCAAGGTATTTACGTTGGAGACAGAGGTAGATTTAGATAACCAGAGAAATACACAGGCCAATAGACATAGGGCTAGAGACATGTATCCAGATGAGGGTATAGAGAAAATAGCTTTTTGTCCAAAAAAGATGAAAAAATGGCATAGTTAAATTCTGTAGATTACCGTACAAATGGCTGTAAAATCTGAGCATAACGGGTGCCAAGACCCATTTCATTTCACACCTGCCAGAAATATTTTAGGTTTAGCTGCTCCTGGAAACCCACAATGGCAAAGCCCGCTGGAATTGAAAGACTCGATGCTTAAATACCAATAGCGATAACTGGACCTGCTGTCACATGGTCCAAGACTATCCAAGACTGAACAAGAAGCTATCTCATCATTATTTGGACAAAGGCATTCAGGGTGGGTGCTTTTGTCCTCTTTTAGGAGGACAAAACTCTTTTTAGTTTTTTTGTTTGTTTGTTTTTGTTTAATACAGTGAGCTGTCAAAAAGTGACTGAAAAGAAAAAAAAAAACGTAATTTTTCAAATGAAGCTCCCCCCCAACCACACAGAACTTTTGCTACACTGCAGGTGAATGTTTCATTGCTTCTCATAGCAAGGGAAAAGCATTTTGTGCTGGAGAGTAGCTCCATACATCTTCATTTATGACTGCTTTGACTTGTGTTGCTTAAGCCAATAATCTTTGCTTTGGCAATGCTTATACTTTGAAATATGCCTCAAAAGTTTAAATAAATTTTCCTATTATAAATTAGGACGCACGAAAATACAAAAATCATACTTTGCATTCTCTGCACCTGAGTAATAGCTTCTTCAGCAGAGCTCATGGTGGGACAAGGTCTCTTGGGGTGTGTAACACTCTCTGTTGTTGTCAGGAGGTTCTTCCTTCATAGTTTTACTTCTCAAAGACGAATTTTTGATAGTAGTGGCTCGTCCTCAATGCCAGGCCTGAGCAAGACTCAGTATTGCTCTAAATCATGCTGAAACCTTCCAGCAAAGTCTCTTGTTGTGCTTCTGAAATTCAAGCCACTAAAGAGAGTCCCCATGGTTCCCCAAAGATTAATCCAGTAGCTTTTTTCTTCATGACACACAGCAAAACTATGCGCACAGCAGAGTGATGATGTCAAAGAAGGATCATTTCGTCCTCTGCGAGCAGTGACTTCTCAGGTAAAAAAGCAGAAATAAAGGTTATATAGTCCTCTTCTTTTTGTTTGTTTTGTTTTTGTTTTGTTTTGTTTTTTAATTGTATGCTGTTTAAGTCAGATTATCCTGAAATAAGTGTCTTTTCGCATTCAGGTCTTTCTGTGAATCTGCAAGCTCTGAATGTATGCTCTGGTATTTGGTACGACATGAAAAAGCATACAAGTCCCTGCTCAAAGGACAACTCTTCTCTAAATCTGTATCAGCACTGTCTGACAGCATTGTGTCCTATGTCTCCTCACCCAGCTGTGAGGGTGGGTGCCTTGGGTCAATAAACCAGGAGAGGGCACCTTTTGCCAAATGCCCACTGCTCTATTCCCAAGTTGTATAAAATTCTAGAACATCATTGCTAATTGAAAGCATTACCTTTTCCACTGGGAAACAAACAAAGTCTTTATTTACATCACAGGTGAATTTTAAAGCAAGAATAGTTTCATGAAATCCTTAAACCTTGTTAAAGACCATGACAAATGCTATAAACCATAACAGCTAAAGTGTTTGAGAATAATAGAGACTTTTTTTCCCCCTGTAGAGCTGAGCATTACAAGGTGAATTCTATTTCAGACATCTGTGCTTCTAACAATTTGGAAAAAGACTCAGAAGAGAAAATCCATTAACAAGAACATAGTACCCTATCTGCTCATAGTAGAACAGCAGCAGCTTTTCACTTTGAGAAACTCTACCATTCTCTTGCTAACCACTATCAAATTGAATTAATCTCTGCCTTAATCCAGTTCGGTTGCTGCCTGTCCATAGGGCCCGTTCAAAGTGGTTAATAACACTGCCTGCTCGCTGCCTGCCCTGCTGCACTCCTCAGTTTCTTCTACCTCTTCAAATTTCCTCTGTGCTACTCTAAATTGACTAAAGATATGCAACGTTTCCAGGACTGCAGGAAAGCAGTCTTTTTCTTGCAGAAAGCTTTCATGGACAGTATGGATTTATCTCAGCATTCCTGCACTTTTCCTCCTTAGCATACTTCTTAGCTGTCTTGGTGCCGTCTGCAGCTTGCAAAGCCACGCAGCTCACAGCACGCAGTTCACAGCAAGTTCTCACAGGTGACAAGTACAGCCATGCACAGAAATGTCGCTTACGTACACGTGGCTCCATTTAGAGAACACATCCTAAAACTACGTTGACTCTTTTCAGCTCCACGTACAAAATATAACCAGCTCCTTTTATAGACTGCCAAAGCCATTGTGGTTATGGCAGAATTATAATTTTGCCTTATGTCCCTATGTTAATCTGTCTGCACAGTGAACTGTAACTAGGTTTAGCACTGAGAAGTGCTGGGATTAAAAACGAACACATGAACATGGTTCTTTTCACAAAAGCACAAGCTATGCTACAGATCACAAGGACCTCACGATCGTCTCAGAAACCTCTCCCGAAAAAAGCAGTAGGAGCTATGGACTGAACGTGCTTGGTTGTTTCTTGCATTACCTGCTGCTGTTTGCTGTCACAGGATGGTTCCCCGGACATTGCGTGTAGCCATTTGCAGAAGAATAGGCCAAAATATAAAAAAGAGGTAAAATGATAAGATCTAGATTTTCCTTTACTTGAGATACTTGGATGGCAAATTATAAACAGAACTACTAGCAAAGCATTGGAAAACTCAGTCCATGACTTGATACAATTATTTACTAAGCATTTCTATCACTAACATGGAACCACCTAGAACAGTCAAAAGTCTTGAAAAAGCATAGAAGACACTGAAAAATTAGATTATCTGGTTCCATTTCTGTTCAGATACGCTTTTTATGTGCAAATCAAAGGAGAAAGAAGCATCAGAAGTGAGCACTGCATGAGCAGCAGCACACAGCTTTGAGTTCTTTTTCAATACAAAGCATAGAAAAGTGAGATTCTGAGATGTATGTGTCAGTCTTAAAAGCAAGCTTTCTATTTAATTATTAACATCTCTAAGACAATGTGGATAAAGCAGCCAAGCAATCTGGCCAAAAAAGCTAAACAGCAAATTTGTCTTTCTTATAGGGAATAGCAAAGGAATAAAAAATGGCATCTACAAGAGAAAGATACAATGCATGCTATGCTTTAAACACCTGAAAAGGCCATTAGCCTATAGTTATGCACTGAATTTTCAGCAAAAAGCTACATTTAAAAATGTGTGTGTACACAGAGAAGTAATGAGCGTTGGGAAATGGTTTTCGTTGGAAAAAAATGCTTCAGTGTCAAGTCGTAAACTCAACAAGTCAAATCACTCAGAATAACCCAATAATTAATTTTTCAAAGACCCAATCTGTATTGTGGAGTGAGAGAGAATCATTTAATTGCATTTCATAATCATGTGTAGCTCTTATCATTTATAAATCATAACATTTTTTCATGAGGTTCAAACAGAGGAATAAAAGATACCCCAAATGAACAAGAGGTGAATCTGTGATTAAACAGCAAAAACTCCAAAGAAATACAATTTTCTTACTTTCATTAAATAAGACTTACTAGATTATTACTTGAGATAGCCTTAAATATAAATGTCCTTACTTCCAGGAGTTTTACCAGTTCTTTTAGGAGGGACAGAATCAGGTCTAAGCTTCATGGATACCTGAAACTGAAATTTTGAGCCAAATTCTATTTAAACTTGGCCTTTTTTTTTTTTTTTTGTCCTCCTAACAAGGAACTTGTAGAAATTCACCCAAGGCATATTTGACCCTGGGACACAAATGAAACCATTTGTTATTGTGAAAATAACAGTAGGTAAGAGTTTTGACAAGAATAGATCTGGCAACCACGAGGCTAAACATGTGAGTAAACCCCCAGGAAGAGCTTTGGAATAGCTTTAAAATTGCTGCAAACACAGCTAATAATCTCTCATCCAAATCTCAGTGAAGTGAAAGAAAGCTGCTCTTCCATTAACTTTATTGCCCCTGGGATCTGGCTCACAGGCAAAATGAAAACCATTTGCACAGAAGAACAACTTTTAAATTATCCAGCAAAAGTTCCCTTAAATAAGTTAAAGCTCACATCAGTAACTCAGGGTAAGATGGAGTAAGATGTTGTACCAGTTCCAAAACTGAGCATTACAGAATTTGTCACATCAGTGAAAATAAATCCCAGCATCTTAAGTGATGCAGATGCAGTACAGGGCCCCAACAACCACAGGTTTATCCTACAGTGCCACCAGGAGGAAAATAACAAAATGCCTCCATAAAGCAGTCATTGCAACATCTCAACAGGTTTTTGCAAGTCTTATTGGAGTAACAACTCCCAGAGCAACTGGCTCAGCAGCAGTAGATGGTTGAGGACTTTAAAATTGCCTTATAATTCACCTCACAAAATTACATTTTCTACTGACCACTGTAGCTACTTCATACTCCTCATTCTAATTTATAAGTTTACAAATTTATAAATTGTCTTATGACTGATGTTTAAACTGGATATTCTGTAAACAGGAGACAAAGCCAGATACCGAGCACTGCAGGGACAAATCTTCTAGGGTATTAATGCTGAAGCACGAATACAGCTATAAAATGGGTGTTTAAGCACTGCACTGTAGTTATAAAAGCCAAAAAGCAACACAACCCATAACCACAGAATCACAGAATCATCTAGGTTGGAAGAGACCTCCAAGATCATCTAGTCCAACCTCTGTCCTAACACTAACAAGACCTCCACTAAACCATATCACTAAGGGCTACATCTAAATGTCTTTTAAAGACCTCCAGGGATGGCGACTCGACCACTTCCCTGGGCAGACCATTCCAATGCCTAACAACCCTTACAGTAAAGAAGTTCTTCCTAATATCCAACCTAACCCTCCCCTGGTGCAACTTTAGCCCATTCCCCCTCGTCCTGTCACCAGGCATGTGGGAGAATAGACCAACCCCCCCCTCTCTCCAGCCTCCTTTAAGGTACCTATAGAGAGCGATGAGGTCTCCCCTGAGCCTCCTCTTCTCCAGGCTAAACACCCCCAGCTCCCTCAGCCGCTCCTCACACAATGAAAGAGAAAGAAATGATAAACTGCTGATATTAATTTCTCCTTGCAGCACCCCGCTTGGCCTATGACCATACTGTGACCAATAGTGCTGAATCCAGCAATAAAGGTCAAGCCCAGGAGCGCCTTCTGGAGACCTGGGCACCCAGGGAAATCAGGGCTCAGCGGAACAGCAGCAGTAGTGAATGAGAGTCCCCAGCCCCAGGCTACCTCCAGCACAAAGCCAGGTGGGGAATTTGTCATGCAGGAAATGAAGCTATGACACCGAAACAGCTTTTACACTGTGCTAGATTACTCATCACGGTGATCTGTGGTTAAGGGCTCCAGAGCACACGAGCCGGCGTGCAGGGAGGTGCAGGAGGACAATTGCAGGAGTAAAGATTTTGATCTCTGCTTTTGGATTGTACCTTGACGTGCCAAGCATGACCCCCTCCCGGATACAACCTGGGACAGAAGCTGAACAACCTCCCTACCTCCACGGTCAGCTCAAATGAGCAGTGCCCCAAAATAGCCATTCTCTAAAGCTTTCCAACATGACAGCCCTGAGAAAAAGGCTTCACTCCAGGAACATCCTTTCATTAAATTCCTCCCCCAGCCTTTTCTTTAATTAGTAGAACTCAGTGAGGTTTTTTACTTTTACATATCTTATGCTGGTTTTTGTAGCTTCTTGTTCTGTAGTGAGAGCCCCTTTCATCTTTCGAAAGAGCAGCGTCTATTAATCAAACAGCAGCAACGGGAGGGGGCAGCATTAACATCAGATCTAGAAGTTATTTGTGGTATAAAAATCATTCCAACCATTGCATCAGGATCATTCTCACCCTTAGGTGCATGTTGAGCGTTCACTGTCACTTTATATGTTAGCAGCACACCTTAGTCTCCATCTCCACCTGCTCTCAGGTGCTCTACTTGCTAGCAGGTTATCATAGGGTGGCAAGCACTTGTTTGGACATTTTCCTCCATGGGTCTTGAAGTAAAGTTTTTGGATACTGCCTGTGTTTCTTTAACTGTGCTTTCTTTAACCGGTTTGCTTCCTCCCTCTAATAAGGAACAGATGTATTTGTGAAACAGTGGTGAAATGCTAAATATTGGCGTAATGCTGAACTGAACATCAAGGGAAAGTGTTTTCTACCTTGTTGCACTTGTTTCCTGTTCATTACATATCCACTTTTTACAAATTACAAAAAGTAATTCTTTAGCACTGGACTTAAGTTTGGTACAGGTACTGCAGGCAGTGAGCCTGTATGAAGACACTTCATTACTTCCATGCACAAAAGAATTGTTTGGATTATGTTCTCATCTTGCCCATAATAGTTTTTATGGAGATTTTACTAGCGGCTGCCTGCTGTTGATCAGAGATCAGAAGCCTTTGTAACGCAAAGGACCTGTGCCAACACCAAACTTAACCTTCTAGCTCTGCATACCAAGGAAACGCGATCTCTGAATTCAGCAGTCAGTACGCACAACTATTGAACAGGAACACAAAGAGAGAGGGTTTTACACCTGTAAAACCAATTGTATATTAAGACGGATACAACAGCAAAAGGAGGAAGGCAAACAACCTTTAGTTAGTCACATATATGACACAGTATAAATGTCACATACGATAAAGAAGGGAAGGTCCCTTCCCCAAGTGATGGCAATAACACACATTAACACTGAGACAAAACATATAGTCATCTACCTACCCTTCTGTAAAATGGGTCATAAAAGTCAGATTTTGTGTAGTACTAGTCAGAATGATATGCAGAACTCCTACCATGACATCTCCTTTCCTCTGGAAAGAAAGGGGGAAGTGAAAGACAGGATGGGAACACGAGTGATGAGATGGGCATGACACAGCCCCGCCAGAGGTCAGGCAGGGGCTCTGTGGGCTATGGAAGGGAGCTGACTACAATGCAGCAGCTGGGACCAACAGGACCTGGAGGAGTTCAGGGGAAAACATGCAGGTGCTAAAGCATCTCTCTGCAAAGCCTACAAAACATTTTAGGATTGCAGGAGGTAATTCAGGTAGGAAGGGACCACAGAAGTCATCGAGTCCGTCCAGAAGTCTGCTCAAAAGAGTCAGCTACAAGCCTGGACTAGGTCATTCAAGCCTCTATACTCCACCATACAGGCAAATACCCTGTGAAAGTGAGCCTCATCCTCAAAAACCTGACCATCTTGAACAGCTCAAAGCTCTTCGGGGCAGTCAGGGCATTCAGATGAAAAGGCTTGGGCAGTTATTAAACGGAGAACGTGCTGCTAGACAACAGGGAATATAAAGCATTACAGCTATACGAGGAAAACCCATCATTAAGGTGTTCCTTTGATGAGATGCTCCAACTGAAACAAACGTGGGAACTCAGAGGTGCAGGCAGCAAGCATTATACAAAAGGGTAAAATCAAAAGTTTGTGTCCTCTCTTTAGTCATGTTAGAATCTCTCTGCTGCTACTACTGATTGATATATCAGCATGGGACACCCACATTACCTGTACTAGTATTTTCTTTCCTTACGCTCATCTTGGAGGTGCTACCTCTAGAGTACACAATTATGCATTTAGAAGTGAAAATACTAGCTGGTCTAGCTGAATGTATGTAATTAACATTTGTTTAATTGCAAAATCCCATAGGAGCAGCCAACATTTTTGGTTCATTCATATGTTGCAAGATCTTTTTCATTCTCTTCTGGGACCAGACACAGAGCACACAAATACATTTAGCTAAAAGGACCACACTTTTTTTTTTTTTCCCTCCCATGTTGTTAAACATTTGTAACAGTTTCCTCATCATACAGTGATGTCAGGAGTAAAATTCTTAGATGTTGTGAGAGTAACTCATGCTCTCTCCACTTCTTTACAAGGTCTCAGTGTCCCGCATGACAGCTTGCCACCAGTACATATGGATCTTCTGAAAAGTGCTGCTGAAAATATATATGAAATCCACAGCCTGGAAAAACATTCGGCAATACTGATACTCTTTGCTGGAGGACTGATCAGTATGGCAAAGACCAGGACAAACCAGAAAGCCTCCACACTGTTTTTCTGTCAGCATTGCTGAAAAGTCCTTTAACAGCAAGCACTGGCCAAAGCATGGACTGGCATAACTGTGTTTACAACAGGATTTTTCTAAAGATGAAATAATAAAGGGTCTGCCAAATCTTTAACACAATCTCCTGGAGAAGCACTAGTAGTTGTACTGTGCACTAATAAGACTGAAATGCTATCTTTGTAATGACCGTTTTAAAAGAAGAAGATACAGCTGATGCATGAGACTTTCTCCCACGGGGATTGGCTTGAATTTGTGAACATTCAGATCTAAGTTTGGTAAGACAACTTCTACTTTTAGAGATCGTGAAACTTACCTAAAATGAAATACGGCCAGTGCATTTTAATACTAGTTACTTGAACTACTCTGAATGTGATGCATGAAATGCAGCTTTGGAAGCTGATAAAGCTTATAAAACCCAAGTTAGCTGACAGGGAATTGCTTTAAAAGCAGGATGCTCTCAATTCGACAACAAATGTTCTAATCTAGGTAAACTGACACTGCTAAAAAATGAGGTAACATTGACAAATAGGAACAAAGACTTCATTGTTCACATTGAACCTCTGCCAGCTACTAAACAGGAGAGGTCTGCCTTTCTAAATATTTGAAAATTTATCTCAAATATGATCATCCTACCTGTCCTTGAAACACTGGTCCCATTTCAGCTACGCGGACTCAGCTTCAACAGAGTCTAGAGCGGAGTATCTTGAGGAGTACCTTGAGTACCTGAGACCATGCAGGATCCTGAGCTGTTAGGGAACACTGAAAATTCAGGGTGGAACAGGGTAGAAGCAACAGACTGATCCAGTTCTTCAGCTGAGTGAAGTTACTGACAAAGCTTCTCTCCTTTCAGCGCATGAGGATTTTATCCTAGGAGGGGGAAAAAAGAAAAAAAATCAGAAGAGGGCAAGGAATTGCTGGAAGCCAGAATAGATATTCAAAGAAACCAACCGGCCTTTTTGATGTCAAGATGCCAAAGTGACAGGTTCACGCAGGCCATAATTTGGTTTTGTAAACTGAAGAACTATATCCTGCAACCTTATGTATCTACTCAAGCAAAGCTTTAGTTTATATAACAGGAAATAGGCAAGCTGTTCCCATCAACTTGTTATTTAACAAATATTCCTGAGAAACTCGCATCTCTATTCAGACCTTGTTAATTTGTAACTCTTAATTTGACTCTTGCTGTGGTAGTTACTCATTTAGACAAGGTGATTTCAAAATACTTGGTGAGTTACTGACTTCACTGATCGCAGCGTAACATTTTACATACAGACCTGAGGTGAACTGCAGACACCTGAAATGTGAAAATGACAACAATCCAGCCAGTAGCACATACTCCTCAAACAGCACTTTGCAGAGCAGGAGCTGAAACTATTCTCAGGGAAAGAAAAAAAAAAAAAAAGAAGGAAAAAGAAAGATGGAATCTTTTTAAAAAAGACAAGTCACACCTCCAAAGAAATAAACACCTTGAATATGTAACAGAATTGATGCTTTCTCTTCCCAAGAGCTGTCTTACACATCAGAGAAGCCCCAGGTAGAACTGGGACACTGGAATATGAAGTTTGGGTCAGTACCACTGCAGGCTCCAGCACGCGAGGCTTCAACCTTAACTAAATAAAACAAAGCTTACAGAAAGGCATTTTGGGGGAAGGAAGGGAACGTACCTCGTGGCTTGTAGTTTCACCGCAAGACAGCGAGAGAAGGGTTACGTGGAACGGGACAGGGGGCTGAGGGCATCTGGAAAGGAGTTAGAATGAAAACGCGTGGGTCAGAGTGCAAAAACACATGAAATCTGAATTCCAGCATTAACAACAAGCGTCCTTAGAGGTAATCTCCCTGCCACATTTTGTTGACTACAAAGTCAGAGTGTAGAGTACATCCCTACAATTTGTTTTTATTGGCATTTGAGGCAGTCTTGAAGGAATATATATATATTTTAGAAAGCTGGAAAAACACAGAACTCACGCTACATTTCTGAATTAAGTAATCACTTTTCCTTTATAAATGCCAAATACTACCCTAATGCCTAGAAGTAAGATCCCATGATCCAGCTGCTTTCCCCGAGTCTATGTTAAATTACTTCATATGTGGAACAATGAAAATGTTCACTACGGGGCTCTGATTTTCTTACTCCTTACATAGCTGTCAAAATAAGTCACTCGCTACAAAACTTCTAGAACCCATAGTAGGGCCTCATTAAGGTGAAAATCTATCAGAAAGGAGGAAAGACTGCTAACCATTCTGCAGCAAGTGCTGGAACCAGCAATGCACAGGCATATCTTCCCTGCAGCTTAGAACAAACTTCACAGTCCCTGGATGGAAGGTATTTACTTAAACTTCTTTTTAACCCACACTAGCCCACAACAAAGATCCCCAGAAAATTCCCTTAAGCCAGTGAAGCTTTCTGTAAGTGAACAGGTTACGAGAGCTTACCTTCATTTACCGTTGTTTCACTTGTATCTTTACAACTTCTGGTAATCAAATCTGCAATGTCTGTTGCATATAAAAAAAAAAAGAAAAAAAAAGAAAGAAAACAGGCAAAGCAAAGTCACACTTACGAAACAGCTTCTGTCTAGAGTAGTACCTGTAGTTTTTGTTCTGCTCCGATACTAGCATCCTGCAATTTGCTGGATCTAGTTTGCTCCCGACAGTTGAAAGTTATGGCAGCAGCACATAACGGCGTAACGGATGCGCAGCACTTCAGAGAGGAACTTTTATTGTCTCTTCAGCTGGCCGTTGTTCCTTAGCTAAAATATTCTAGCTCTTCAAATTGGTTGTTCCACTTCCGGCACTTAGCAAGTGTGGTTGCATTCCCGGCAAATACAATGAAATAGTTAATTAATCCATGTTAATAGTACTAGCAGGGTCTGTTACAATACTTAAGATAATGAAACACAGCTGTACTGTGCTTGCGCCTACTGTGTTCTACAACCAATGCTTTGTAGGTAACAATGCTTGCTATCTGCATACATGGAATATTTTTTACTGCTGAATCTTATTCTGCAGGAGTAGCAGAAAGTTAGGTTAGAAAGCACATTCGAATCTTAACAGTTTTCTTGCAGAAAAGGTTCACTGAAAGAATAAATCCTTTAAAAAAGGCATCGTATTTCCTGTCAAATGTGGTTCATTTTGAACAGCGTTGCTTTATCTTTGAGTTATCAGCTGCAGTCAGTTCACTTGGGATGCTGTGACAACGTGGAGACACTGAAATCAGAACAACACAGTAACAACTGTCCATTTATATGAATCTAGTACTAGCACATACGATTAATTTAACATTTTTTTAAAAAAATCTTTGTTTTCTAGGTAGCTTGCTATTTGTTAGTAGTATAAATATAATAACAAAACTTAGTAAGTGCAAGAAGCTTTCCAACTTTCCTGTACCCACCAAGAAAAAGTAAGAACATTTTTATTAATCAGAATTGTGCTGCTACACTACTAGCATATAGGACGGGTAAATGAAGACAGACATGCACTGTGTACGAGATAACTTATTTTATTTATTCAATTCTCAACTTAATTTTGATGCTAAAAATTGGTCAAAGGCACTTCAAAGAAGGTATTTAAGAAACAAATCCTATGGTGATCAGTCCAGACGAGTCACCAACTTATACCTGTCATTAGGGACACGACTACCTATAACTGCAAAATGAAACATTCACAGGTTTTAAGTGGAACATACTGTCCAGCAGCAATATTCAATTTTTTTTAGAGCACTAACAACATTTCTGGAGTATTTTAAACACAGTATGGTAAAAGAAATCAAATTACACCTTTGGAGTTCCACAGAAGTTTTTCTTGACAGAAAAAGGACAAAATAGCCTTCCCAAGTAGTCCCATATTGAGGGGTCTATTTTCATCTGTGTGTGCACTATTAGCATCAGTAGTGGGTACATCAGAGAAATAATGCACACTTTTCTCTGTTGTACAAAAATAAAAAACCCTTCTCGGACAGCAAACCGTGTATAAACCATGTACATGCCAGCTACTCATCGAAACCTACACTTCTGGAAACATAACAGAACAAATGGCAACATGTGAAGAAAAAGTGATTTTAATATATACCCCCCACCAAAGCAAAACAAAGAAAGTGTCCTTAAAGGCAAAAGACACCAGAGAAAGAGCTTCCACAAAATGAGAGAGTGTGCTAACATCACCAGTGTCTAACCTCTTAAATAAGACCAACAAAGATTGCAAAAATGAACTGGAAATGAAAGATTAAAAGTGGTCTTTTTCTGCAAGCCAAGATTAATACTATCCTCCAAATAAGAACTTTGATCAGAAGGCAGCTACTTGATATTCTCATTCCTTCTGAACTAAAACCCACTTAAGGCAAGGTTAAAATGTTACTCTGTTACACTAAGTGACATTTCCACATCCAAGTGCAAACAACTGTTTAAGAAAACCCTGCTGCTTTGTAATTTCAAGAAAACTAGTTCAAAATTTTTAGATGCATCACTTTAATCAGCACTATGCCAATGGAAGCTTTTAGGTTTTGTAAAATTAAGAAATCAGAGAGAGAGAGCGTGCAATAATGAATAGCCTAAGACAGATCCTGTGCTTCAGAATGGTGAATCCACCTGTAAGGTAGCCTCCTTGGGCTGCAGAAATACTCAAACTCAATAAATATTTTATCAAAGCATGAAGACCTGAGAGCAAAATAATAAACTACTAACAGTTGTATAATATTGTATGTGAAACTTTAACTAACTGCTTACATTCCAATCTTGCCTACTTAAGCTTTGGAAGAGTGAGATGCAAACCAATTATTTCAGGAGGTATCAGCTCATCGTTATGACAATACAACTCCACAGAGAGCAACAGCCCTCTATTAGAATCACAGATTGAAAGAAATCAATACTTTTTCCAGCCTGTCTGGATACTGAAAGGAAAAAATATATATATATATACTTCTGTGCAGTGCTGCCGGAAAGGCAAAAGAAATTGTTTCAGAGGCCCAACAGCAAGGACACTTTAAAACAAAGCAAGCACGAACGTTTGAAGAGAAGGCTACTCTTGACTCTGCAGATAAGCTGCTATTTATCACAAGGTAGTACTTTCTTTGGAACTTGCATATACATGCTGCTTCCTTGTTCCTTTATTTCTCCATTCCCTCTGACGTAACTGCATGTTTTACGGAGAGGGACATTCCTGCCCTAAACCCACAGAACACAGCTGGGTAGCAGACAAGTATTACAACTACTGCTGAGGAAAGGCAAAGAGAATAAAGCTGGGATATTCATTTCACTTTGTAGTTTCCTTATGTATTCCAGAAACTTTTAATTGCAAGTTTGAACAATGCCAGTGGAGTTATCAATAGCATATGGATTTCACAATATTATTGGTTTGTGTTGCACATGGGATAAACATTTAGCTCACAGAAGGAAGCATCTAAGTAAAATAAAGTATCGTACATTCTCCTCTGGACAAGCATCCCTCTAACTAGAGTAAACTGGAGGCTTTTTCCTTTTCTAAACAAATACAGTTATAATTTTCTACTGAAGTCAATTAACATAAAATAAAGCTCTTGTCTCTTTCAGTACTTCAGAGAGAATCTTTCTCATGAAAAGTCAACATATTTAACCCTGCAGGAACTATTCATTTAACTAATACTCGATACATGAATCCAACCTATATTCAGGCAGAGAGGTTGTATATAGTATTTCAATTCCTTAAGATATTTCAGTAATTGCCATTAAACTGCAGAGTAATGATCAGAAAGGAAATCATGACTTTACTGCTGGACCACAGACAGAACCCCAATCTGTATGAGAACTATCTTTGGAAAAAAAAAATTCCAGTACTTTACGGTAACACTCTCTTCAAGGAACACCCTGAAGGACAGCAGTAGTAAATAAGGCTGTCTGCTACCAGTATGTGCCCTTTCCAAAGCAATGACTGGAGGTAATCAGGTTATGCCCAAATTCATCAATATGATGAAGGTGAAAAATGATAAAAAGATAAAGAAATTTTGTTCAAGTGTGGAATAAAGGCATGCCAAGCTTAGCCCCATCCCCTGAACTTCACTATTAATTGAATTTGAAGAAGAGAAAACCAGAAAGTTTTATGTTGTGTATGTAAAACACAGGCTTGGCCTCTGAAAATTCTTCAATAATTAAAACTATTTTGTCCCACACCAAGAAAGTGTTTTCAGTTAAGAGGCAGAGATACTCATAAAGCAGTGGAGAGTTAATGCACTTTGAAAGATTCCTGCATTCAGGCTGGTTTACCTGAATAACTATATACTTCAGCTTCACAAGAGTGAAACAGGGATCATTCAACACTTTGTTCTGAAAAATGCAGCAAGAAACAAATACAGACGAAATTTTAAGAATGGAGGAAAAAAAGTGCATAAAAGTGAAATTAAGTACTTTAGCCAAGCAGTCAAATCAGCTTTGCTGCAGTTTTAAAACAGGACTTGTTCGCATCTGTAAAATTTTAATGACTAACTCCACAATCTCAAAATATAGTAATGTGAAAATCAAAGAGAAACGAACTAATTCTAACACTGGCTGAAACCAAACTCTTATATGCCATTGTAACTTTGTTAAGATACTAACCTCTCTGATTTACAGAGAAGGTGTGGTGGAAGAGAGATTTTTATAAGCAAAAGCATCTACCTTATGTTATGACGTTCTGAGATGAGTTATTCATTCAACCAAGTGGCAACTTGATTTATTAAAAAAAAAAAAAAGCCAGGGGCAAATACACAAGCTCCTCACATCACCTCAGCAATCTGAACAATACTAACTATTCCTGGATTTCTCCCTAAAACAGTAGTGATCCAACTTCATATTGTTTTGTACAATAGAGACAGTAAAAAAAATTTTAAATAATTCATAGCAGTGAATTTCATTTCCGAAATAATTCAGAAATGAATCACTGAAGCATCTCTGTCTATTCGTAACTATCCAGTCTGTTGTTAGGGCAAAGCAGATTTGAGGCTCTATTTTCACCCCTCTCCCTTCCTTATAGGGCAAAATACACAAAGTAACTTCAAAACATTGAGAATACTAGAGAAATCCATCATGAAGTATTTGACTGTGCAACATCAGATTTCTAGTATTAGAACTCACCTAACAAAACACTTGGAAGGAAATAAACAAAAAAAGAAAACAAATGCTGTATAATTATCTTTGAACCTGTTCACTACATTTTTAATACAAATTCTTCCAGGGATTAACGTACCAGAACAACCTCCTATTTCACAGCTTTAGGGCCCCAAATCTTCATGAGTAGGGCTACAAGGTCACACTATCCCCCCAGACAGTCAGAGCCCACAGTGGACTCCATTGCGCACAGACACTGACTGGAAGTACTGCCAACACGTGATTTTTGAAATAAGAACCACCATGAATAATTCTAGTCCACAAGCTTCATGCAGGAGTTTGAGAAGACTCTTATTCACTGTACGGGCTTCTTTCCATTTCCTTCAAAGTCCAATCAATTCTCAGAATTTTTTTGCTTTAGCTTTTGATTATCCTCTAGTGCTTCATTTTTGTTCTGCTCTTCTAGACTCTTTGCCGAATCAGGATTGTACCGATACAAATATCCATATGGACGGAGATGATAAATCAAATATTCCAAATGATACATAGTCATGGAGTCAACATAGTGGAATGAAACTGCTAGGTCAGAGCAGCAGCCAGGACCCTAAAATACAAAACAAGTCAAAATACTCAGCAAGAATTCCAGAGCATGCCCTCCTTTAAACATACTGTAGGAAGAATTCAAATACACACTTGACGTCATGGGAAGAAATTCATTATCATCATTCATATATTTCAAAGCTTAATATTAGGCAAGCAAAATGGATCAGTCAGACATATTTGCCAAAGCATCTTTCCAAAACAGAAGTCAGATAAATCAAGCCAATGAAGAAACTAGCTGCCCTCATTAATGCCAGAGGTGGTTTTTTTTTTTTTTTTTTTTTGTNTTTTTTTTTTTTTTTGCTTTTTCCATACTCCATTTTTTATGTCAGTCATCCAGAATATATCGGCCAAATGTGTGCATGTGTGCCTGTGTGTTTCTTCACGCACTACATGGTTTGGCAAAATTGTCAGCATCTAACTTCCTATACAGAGATAGCTGCTGTAACGAATCAGTTTGGAAGTATTATTTATTTATTAGTTTGTTTATTAGCTTCATTGACGTTACTAAGCATTTTGAAGAGCTAAAAGATCGCTGTTAACACATTTTTAACAAATTGTTTTTGACTACATCCAATTCAGCATTGAGAGATACTGTCGTTAATTCAGGTATTTTTCACACTTTGAAATTTCTTATCGATGCTAATCTTAGGGCAAAACTTCCTGTAACTGAGCATATGGCATACAAATATATGCAAAAATCTACATGAAAAATGACTATTTTTTCCATTAAAACAATTGAAAGTTCAAAAGGCTGAGCTCAAATACTCAAGTTGGAAACTTAAATTAAGAGAAGTCGGCCAGAATTAAAACTGTAAGATAAAGTGAAGAAAAAAACTCTGAGGGATGAGGAAGCATATAAAAACATAAGAAGCAAATATTATTTTTAAAACACAGCTTGTAATAAACCTCACTGGACTCATTTCTCATTGCACTCTGGTAGTTGAGTGGCTGGAAGAGAAGCTAGGGACACTGTACAGGAGATCTGAGGGTATAAAACAGAACAATAACTTTGTAAGGTAGTAGCGATGACACCAGACAAACCTATTAAAAAGATTTCATCATTTCTTGCTGTCCACAGAACATAGGAAAACTGCAAAAATAATTCAAGATTCACTAGCTCTTCTAGAACATTAAGTTCTTAGCATCAAGTTTTAGTTGATGACTACTCTACTTAACAAGTCTGCACAGAGGTAGATCTCAGGATGTCACAACAAAATCTCCTTTTCTAAAACATGTTTAGCTGCCATTAAACTGCCAACTCACACATCATACCACCGTAAGACATACTGCATAAAACGGCTGTCAGGTTCCTAAAGACTTACCTCTACAGCTGGGTAATAATTATAATTCCAGTACCAGAATGTTTTTGGTAGGTATCCTCTGATTAAGAGATGTTCTGGAACAAAGGGATGAAAGGTTTCCCTACCACTTGTATCCCTAGAATCTCCTGCTTGTACATTAATGACCTCCATGCACTTTCCTAGTGCTAGGTCTTCAATAGAGGAACTGTGAGAGCATTTGTTCGTTTTAAATGCAGTAACAAATCTCTTCAGAGCTTCTTTGCTTAGAACATACCCTGCTCCTCCACTCATGTAGCCCTGTTTCACATAAGGCTTAAACCTTCTTCCAAAGTATATTGGTTGTTCAGGACTGTATTTTGAAAGAAGCCATCTCAAATTGTCCAATATGACATATGTATCATCATCTGCTTTCATGAACCAATCAGCATCATCAAAATAATGGTCATATACATATTGAAAAGCTTTAATAGTCTTCCAGTAAAGTTGGTCCCTTCCTTCTTTGGTTTCTAGGCCCACAGTTGGGAAGTCTTTATTTTCCTCAGAGCTCATAAAAAGTATTTTATTACAACGTTGGGCCCAAGTGGCCTTAACATGCTTGGCTTTCTTTTCTAGATTTTGAGGTCCAGTCATGACCCAACAAAGTATTTTCACTTTCTGATACAGTCCATCTGCAACATTTTTATCCTCATCTGAAAAAAAGAGGAAAATTCCAAAACATTAGACTTGATTGAGCAGTAAAACAAACATGACAACAACCTCTCCTTAACCATTCCTTTTCTAAATCAGAAAAGACATGCAGAGAGAGAGGAGGTCTTTGTTTCCAAATGAAATTAATGTTAAATTTAAGAAGAAAACAAACAAAACTCCCCAAACTAAGAAACTAAAATTCTTAAAGCTACTTTGACTTCAAAGGATAAAGGAAAGCATAAGAGCCATATCAAAATGGGTATCTGTTTGGGAAGGTGCGACTTTAGAATGTCTTTGATTTGTACATAAAAACTATTAGAAGCCATCCTTTTTATGGTGTTGGAAGACTAACGAAAATTTTAAAACTGAGTATTTTTACCATTCACAATGAACACAACGACTGCAACAAAAAGGACAAAAAGCTTCACAGCTTTGTTATATAATTTTATGTTAACTAACAAAACCTGATAAATATTTCTAAAAGAGCAATGTGTTTTTGAAGGGAAAAGCAGATGGTAAACCAGAACAAAAGAATTTATCACAAAATCAAGTTAAATCTTATTTGTAAAATGTCAGAAGATAGGATACTTTGAACCTAGTATCGTTGTTGCGCTGAACAACAGGTATGTAATATAATATTTTTCCAAGGTGTCAAAGCATTCATTTCCCTCAAAGAACACTTGACACATACAGTGACGTTAACTCATGTAACAATATTCCATGGAGAGTGAGATCTGCACCACTGGTCCTAAAATATTCCTGTTTAACCTTTTCAAGGTTTTCTTCGCAACAATGTTCTACAATTACATGCAAAACACTCACAAACTTGTCTTACAAAGTTTGCAATTTAAATACCTTTAAATAACAAATTACTTATTAATGTCTTGTTCAGCAAATGCATTATAGTGCAAGCAATTTTTCTAATCTAAATTGCCACAGTTCAGATACTATCTGCATTTAGGATTTAGAATGAACTCATATAATGAGATGTGTCAAATGTAAAAGTATGCCTGAAATATTAGAAGCGACTACCTTCTTAAAAAAAAAAAAAGAAGAAGAAAAGAGAGAAAAGAAAGAGAGAGAGGAGAGGGGGGAGAGAAAGAAAAGAAAAAAATCAAAGTTCAACAGAATTTCTCTGTTTTTGACTGAGAACAGTAATTTGTCTTTGGACTGCTGCATAATCAGCCTGGCAAATAGGGCCTAGTGATGCAGCCGCCCCTTTTCTTTCTTCTGTTTTTCAGCTTCATCTGTGAGGTTAGATCAGATGTTAGAAACGGCCCAAAATGGCCTTCTAAAAGCTAAAGAGCTATTCAGCCAATCAACCACATCTACAATGCTAGCAAATATATCTGCTTAGCAAAATCACATTTCATGTCAATGGTTCATTTGAGAAGTTCCTACAGAGAAACTCCAAACTTCATAAAGAAACTGCCAAGTCTGGATACAGTACTTGGACAAACAGTTGGGCTCCGCGGGGAAAGGGAAAAAAATCACTACTGTGATGTAAATAAAGAAAAACACTATTCAGTAGACATCGGGAGAACAAAGTTATTTAGATGTAACCTGAACACTGGCAAAATTAAAGAAAATGATTTGTACAAATTCTTGGCAGTGAAGAAAACAATATTTTGTAATGCGTGAAAAGGGGGCATGCTATATAATTAGTCAGGTGTAACAAAATACCTTTATGCTGTCCAGAGTCTGCATTGAAATTCATTTGTCCGTGCAGCTGATCATTATCAATATCTGCTGAGTGTTGACCATGTGGATCATTGTGAAGAATATGAGGTTGGATCTCAACCTTCTCTTCTAGTATCATGCTAAACAGAAGATAGCATAGGAAAAATCCTATTGCAGATCCAAAACTGAAGGTTAGAAGGTTCATCAAAGACTTAGAAGAGGCCATTTCCTGAAGGTAATATGCTGAAAAAAACAAATGAAAAATTTTTTGTTGAAACTTTATGCCTCAAACAGCTTAACACAGAACTCAAGTCTAAAAATACAGGAAGAAATCAAAGACTAAAGCTCTGAAAGTAGAAATTTCAACTCTAGCTCAGATCCAGCTCCCCTGGGCTTGCATGGGAGTTTAAGTACAAGAGCAATACAAATATTTACATAAAATTGTACAGACATATATTTAGTGTAAAAGGCCAGCTGTGTATTGTTTAGCTTAAAATTACAAAGGACAGTCAGAATACACAACAAAAAACATCCATTTATTTAATTATACCGATGCCATATTTATACAAAAATGTATATATTTAAAGTGCAATATCCTAATTATAAAATGGTAATATATGTTCTCTTCTTTATTCTCTTGGTCTTTAGAAAATTGTGCTTAAGAATGTAATACATAAGTCTTACAAAACTAAATGATGATGATTAAAGGCAATCTACAGGTCAAGATACCACGTTGTCATGAGATGTACTTAAACCCCAGGAGTTGGTTTGTTACATGAACTCTTTAACAGATGTCAAATACAAGCAGGCACTGAAGACTTATAAAAGCAAATGTACTCTAATCTCAAAACAGGGCAGTTTTCCTTCCACTTTTAAAAGTACTGAGGATAGACTTTCAGAAGAACGAGTAAGACAACGTCTGAATTTTCATAAAGAAACACTCTTTTAGAAAAGGAATTTGGAAGAAGAGGAGAATAAAACATATCAGCCTTAAGACCTCTTTCTTCTGTGTGTCAAAAACCATGTATTCCAGTCACGTAAAACCTCCACTTCGGCCACACCCTTTTTTCTCAAAAACAAAAGGACTTGGTTTAGCACTTTTTATAAAATTAAACAAAGCCAAGATCTACACCAACGTAAAGTGAGCTTTATACATTCAAAACAATCATGAATTTATATATATTAAGCACTTGCAGACCAATCTCAGGCCATCAAGGCCTAAGGCCTTTTCATCCTTGGGAAAGGTTGAGACACTTTTCAGCAGGTGGAGGGAGGTGATTGTCCCCCTCTGCTCTGCCCTCGTGAGGCCCCACTTGCAGTGCTGCATCCAGGCCTGGGGCCCCCAGCACAAGAAGGACATGGACCTGTCGGTGCAGATCCAGAGGAGGGCCATGAAGGTGATCAGAGGGCTGGAGCACCTCTCCTGTGAAGAAAGACTGAGAGACCTGGGGTTGTTCAGCCTGGAGAGGAGAAGGCTCTGGGGAGACCTCATAGCGGCCTTTCAGCACTTACAGGGGGCTTCCAGAAAAGATGCAGAGGGACTCTGTACATGGGTAGATAGTGATAGGACAAGGGGAATGGTTTTAAACTAAAAAAGGGGAGATTTAGATTGAACGTTAGGAGGAAATTCTTTATGCAGAGGGTGGTGAGGCACTGGAACAGGTTGCCCAGAGAAGTTGTGGATGCCCCACCCCTGGAGGTGTTCAAGGCCAGGTTGGATAAGGCCCTGAGCAACCTGGGCTAGTGGGTGGCATCCCTGCCCATGGCATGGGGGTTGGAACTACATGACATTTAAGGTCCCTTCTAACCCAAGCCATTCTATGATTCTGTATGATTTTCTAATAACTCATGGCTAAGCTACAAAAACACAGACATTACATACTGGAGTCAAGCCAGAACCTTACAAACAAGATGATGGTGTTCCCTCCACTAGCATCATTCTTAACATCAATGGGCAGAACCCAATTTAATTAGTTAGTCAGCCAAAAAAATTATTACAGAATGCATAGAACATCAGGACTAGATTTAAAAGAACTAGTACTTTCTACTCAATACGCTGCTCTCTACAGATCAGCAAGGCAAGGAGGAGCAAGCATTGATACATTCTATTACAATATCCTCCAGCTCTGCTGTAACATTTACACTTCTACAGTGCAGAAAGAAAAACAACTGCAAGAAAGGAGAACAGAGAACTACTAGTTGAGGAAAGACTGGGACTCTCCTACAGAAGAACTAGGGAAAGAGATCTCAATGCATGGTGTTCAGACTGAAAAGGTATGTCTGAGATACACAGACAGTAACAAACGGAGAAACTATTTAGGGAACAGACATGTTACAGTGCCCCATGACACATGTAGTGAACCTGGCTAAAAGAACATCATCTCTTAACATCTTTAACCTGTATAATTTAGGTTGTTTTGAATTCATCTCCAACTTCAAGTTTCCTAACACAGTAGGTCAGTCCCAAAATGAGAATTCTATACTGCACATATTAAAGGTGGGACATTCCCCTAAAAACGTTGTTGCATACCCTACTTGTTAATACTACAGCAACAATGACATTTTAAGTTGATATTCTGCTGTCTGTAATACATTCCATCTACAGAAGTACCTCTTATTATTACCACTGAAAACAAACAACAGTAGAGAAAAACACCAGGATGACCCCAAGTTCTAAACTTTACAAGGTCCTGGTCCTGCAAAGCCTTACATCTGAGTACAATCTAAGCAAAGTATCGATCTCTGTCAAACACTGAGCTCCTTCTGAAAATCAGTGGTCAGAGAAGAGCTGCAGCCACCAAAACAACTCACTGAGCCTGCACTCACTTCTCTTGCTGGCTATGAAGAGTCTGCGGCAAAAAGACTGTCCCCAAGCAAGCTGCATGAATCCCTGTGCAGCACCAGCCACTCCAAACACCAGTTTTCTGTCTCTCCGACCTCTCTCCTGACCAGAAAGCGGAGAGGACAGAAAGCAGGTATGCCTACTGTTACGTTGACTGCACACATATGCATCTAGATCATTTGAGACGGAAAAAGCTGTAACACATGATACGGTTTTCTTTCCACACTGCCAGAAAAATGAAACAAAACTGGAAACACAACTTGAAGCACAAAAGAAAAACTAAGAAACTTAAAGGCTGTACCAAATTCACATAATTACAACTGTGGTTGTTAAGGAACTCTAGTTCTTCAATACGAAAAAGCACAGTATACAATTTTTAATCATATAATGTCATGAGTCATGTGTCCAGCTTTATTTCTGTTGTCTTATATGCCATTAACTTGGAAAGACAACACGAGGACTTTGATCATGTGCCCTCCAGCCCTGCCCCAGCCACAATTTAAGGAAAAGCCTATATGCACAAGCAGCCTATGGCACTGAAAAGTACCTGCTGTGCTAAAAAATCTGGCTTTTTTTTTTTTTTTTCATTTTTACTTGTCCCATCTATCACCACAAATGTCTCCTCAAAATTAGCAATACACAAAGGGAGAGTGCCAGGATAAAACAACGCCTTCCTTCAGCGTATCTAAAAGGGGGGGGAAAAAATCCATGGATGCACACAAAGTAACTACAGCACTTTCTAGAGGTCCCCATTGTTCCACTTTTCAATATTAGGTGTCTCTTTGCCATACACTTTCAGTTATCTGCCCTATCAGCTGTTAAAATTACTATTGCTTGGAGACAGCAAAAGAAAGTCATTGGAAATAACTGCTACTTATTAAATTATGGCATTGTGTTAAAACTGTTAAATTCTGTAACAAAAAACAACAACCACAAAGCACAAAAAAACTAAGTGTATTGGAAATGTTAAAACAGAAAAAAGTGCATTCATCACATTTGGCAAGCTGAAGTTGACCTGGTGATATTCCAAGAGCAAGCAGAATTTCTGGGGCAGGTAGGGACAGATGCTGAAGCAGCACTTCATATTTCTTATGAAACGCCTCTAGTTACGGTTTTGAATCTAAAATAATCTGCTCATCATTGTATCAATCTGTATCACACATATGTGGTGGTTTTACCCAGCTAAACAGGCGACCTCCACCACAACCGCTCACTCACTCCCACTCCTCAAAGAAACAGGGGGAGAAAATACGATGGACACAGGCTTAAGGGTTGAGATAAGGACAAGCAGGTTACTCACTAATTATCGTCACGGGCAAAACAGACTCAGCATAGGGAGATTCATGTAATTTATTACTATCACTAGCGAACTAGAGCAGTGAGAAACTAAAAGCAAATTAAAAACACCTTCCCCCCATCCCCCCTCTTCTACCTCCTCCCCCCGAGCGGCGCAGGGGAACGGGGAAGGGGGGCTGCGGTCAGCCCATATCGCTGCGTCTCTGCCGCTCCTTCATGGTCCCTCTCTGCCCCTGCTCCAACGTGGGGTCCCTCCCACGGGATGCCGTCCTTCCCGAACGGGTCCTGCGTGGGCTCCTCTCCACGGGCTGCAGCGTGGAGATCTGCTCCATGTGGTACCCCATGGGCTACAGGGGGACAGCCTGCTCCACCATGGGCCTCACCACAGGCCGCAGGGGAACTTCTGCTCCGGCGTCTGGAGCACCTCCTCCCCCTCCTTCTTCACTGACCTTGGTGTCTGCAGGGCTGTTCCTCACTCCTCTCACTCCCAGCTGCTGTTGCGCAGCAGCTTTTTCCCCTTCTTAAATCTGCTCTCACAGAAGCGCAAACAACATCGCTCATTGGTTCAGGTCTGGCCAGCAGCGGGTCCCTTTTGGAGCCGGCTGGAGCTGGCTCTGATCTGACATGGGACAGCTTCTGGAATCTTCTCACAGAAGGCACCCCTGTGGCACCCCTGCTACCATACCTTTACCACGTAAACCCAATACACATATCAACAGACTGGACCATTACATACATGTACGCATATCCATATGCTCATAAACTCCAACAGCAAACAGGACAGTAACTTTTTTTTTAATAGTATGTTGATATTTGACATAAGTAGAGTCTTAACTTGCTAGCAACAATAACTGAAAGTTACAGCATTAGACTAAAACCAAAACTTTTTTAAAAGGAAGGTCAGTTCTTATGATGATAAGCACCCCTGCTCAGACTCTTTGTTACCATCCTTTTCCAAAAAGAGACTTATGGGGGCAAGATATATGGAGAGGGAAAAGGTAAGTGCAAAATGTGCCAGGTTACTAAAAGACCCCCATTTTTATTCCTATTTCTATTTTTACTTCTGTTGATTTCAAAAACAGATGCTATTTAAAAAGAAAAAAAAAAATCTACAATGAAAGCCTAAGTTTATGTTCAATTTGTGCTCCATTTCTACATTGTGGCAGCTTAAACAAATCTCTCTGTTTACGTACTTGTGTAAGTAGACCTATTTACATCAGCCAAAATGACAAATGTTTTAAAACTCTATCACAACTTAACAATCATTGTAGATTTGGCTCCAAATTTAAGTTTGGAGAGTCAAAGATTTCTGCATCCTCAACTTACAGAAAAAGTAATTTTCATGTTAGGTGCTGGCAGCCCCATGGAGGCGAAGCTGCTACAACTCCATGTCCCTGGGTCCAGCCAGTGACCAGGCTGAGGATGTATCTCCCTAGTCACACACAAACACACATACACAGACGGCCAGCCCTACAGGCCGTCCCAGCTAAAACCAGTGCTCATGCAAACACAGCACCAATGGTCTGGCCTCACGCTGTCCTCCTCTCTAGCTGATCCGGACAAAGGTCCGTTAGTGGGACATATACACGTACATACAACGTAGATGCCTCCAGCGACTGGCTTAGACACTCAATCTATCCAGGAACAGGCCCCGAATTGTCAGCCTTCCCAGAAACCCACTCCAGTTGCTGGTACAGACCTCCTCACCCAGACACACAATGCCCAGCTCCCCACAGGCATACCCTGGATCCCCCAGATCCAGGCCTTAGACACTCAGCCTACCCAGCAACTAGCCCTTGGATCCTTTTGTCTCCAGTCGCCTCACTGAAAGACACGCGCAAATGGGTCTCCAAGTGACTCCCAGATATTATGTTCTCTCCAGAAACTGGCACGGACATCCTGATCTCTCTCACTGCCAACTCAAAGACCCTCTGATCTCACTAGGATCATGCCTGCTCTTACAGCTGCTTTGATACTTGGCTCCCAAGCCTCTTATCCTACTCGCTGGCTAGCCCAGCATGATGTTCCCTAGCAAACACACACTGACGTGCTCACCCACACGACATGCATGCACTCTGGTCTCTCCAGACACACAGGCCTCTGACTTGTGGTCCCCAATCCAGCTGGTTGCATTTAGACCCGCTCTCTCCACTCACAGAGGTCCCTACAGGTTATGGTACCACTCCCGTTGCAGGCACTTAGACCTCACTACACACACATGAACACAGAATAAATAGTCCCCTCACTGAGGAAAAAGGTTAGAAATGGAGCTTAATGAGAAAAGGGAACAGGCCGTGGTAATCTGGCACAGAGCACGGCCAGGCAAGCACACTGACCAGCCACTTGTTTACATGTAACTGGGCCCTCTTATCCCCTTATCCATCTATTTTTCCAAACTTGTTCCTCTGCAAACCACCTTGTTCCCTTCCTTTGGTCCCTCCCCTAAGCATCCTATAAGAAGTTCCACACAATTGTCACAAGACGCTCTTCTCCTGCATCCCATGACATGACCCATACTCTGTAGGCAGTTACTCCCTCTCAACCCTGCAAGCTGTTCTAGAGAGCCTTCTGCTGACTTCTCTTGATGCGTGTCACAGCTGGGCAATGGGGCTGATGGCTCTCCTGTGACCAGACAGGGGGCTTCCTCCTCGTACAAGATTACTGGTTTCCCCCACCACCACCAACACCGCTGCTGTGCCTCTGTGCTCCTTTGCGTTCCTGGCGATGAGCCTTTTATCACATAACCTAAAATACTGTTCTCACTCTGCTGGCTGTTCTAAGAGGGGTTAGGGTCCTTCCTTAGGGAATCCACGATACTGGAGCTTGCCCCCTTCGCCCAAAAAACCACCTGTAATATTTTTAAGTAAACTCAGACCATAAAACCTTCTGAAGTCGTTTCAGGAGGGAACACATTCAACAGCCAAAAATGAATCTGGGGTTTTGAAATTCACAGAATGCAGTACAGAAGTCCAGATATTTTTGTACATTTCATCCCAGTATCATTCCCTAATCACTTTAGTTTAAGATTTCATAAATTAACCTTGAAAAATATAGCTAGTATACACACACAGCTGGCTCTTCCTTGTATCCCTTTACTTATGAAGTGAGCAGGAAGCTTTGAGGTCCCAGTATGAAGCAGAAGGTAGGTACGTGTCCTCTGAGGGCTGCATAATTAGCAATGAAATTCTCTCTACTACCATGTCCTTAACAGACAAGCAATACATCAGAATAATTAAATTCAAAATGTAGAAAACATAGTTAGCTATACAATGCCCAAAAAAGGTTTTCTGCTCAGGAAGTACTACTGTTTCTAGAAGCTTTATAGGTAGATACTCATGTTTCTAAAATCAAGCCACACTGAACAGTTGTACATTCACTAATGTTGCCTGCATCAAGGATTATTTTGAACTGCTGCAGTTTCCTGTCAACCAAGCACAGATTACATTTTTCACTTTCAAAAATATTTTGTTTTTTTTAAAAAAATCTAATGGTGTAAGCACTTCTTTGGGAAAAATGGTACTTTTTCCAACGAAAAGCACTTGGTTGTTCTATCCAGACACGAACACTGAAGTCAAGGTACGTTGGTACGGCTGGACAACAGCGGTACTGAAACAAGATGCATATCAATCCATAGCACCGGGCGAGGAAAGGTCTCGGCAGTCTCCTTCCTCCTTCCAAAACCTGGCACCCTCTTTTAGCGACAAGTTACCGCACCCAAAGCGTCACTTTCCGCTAAACCTCCACTAAGCCGGCTCGCACTACCGGCTGCGACATCAGTCCGGGAAGTCCCCGCTACCGGTGAGCAGCCGGCCGGCCGGGCAGCGGGGCGCGATGCCCGCTCCGGAAGGCACGCCGCTCCCTCGTCGCGGCCTCCGAGCGCCTCTCTGCCCGCCGCGGGGACCCCCACGGCCCCTCCCTCGCAGCCAGACAGCCAGACACCTGCCGTCCCCGCAAGCGGGGCTCGCCCGGGCG
>VXAL01017229.1:286614-297895 GCA_013399475.1 Chauna torquata | reverse complement strand
GTTTTGAAAATGTCTCCTATTACAAATAATGTAATAGGATTTCGTTGAATGTGAGACTTCATTTTGCTTGGCGCCTGGTTTTGCATTATGGGATTGTGGCCCATGTATGTGGCCCACGTATATACATATGTGTATATGTATGTATATGAAGTGCTGTGCTGCGGTGGGTACGCCCTGCTCCTTTACAGTGTGATGGGTATGCTCTGCTGCTGTGCTTGGCATAAACGTTGCTCAGGCTCGTGAGCCACAGCAGACCTCCACGTGATCACTCCGTGAACCAGACAGCTCGTTAGCAACGGGACCCCAGGCAGAGCTCATTCCTGTGAAATCTCTCATGGGAAGTAATGAAGGAATCTGAGCTTGACTACAAATCAGTCACTTCATCTAATAAATATGGTGCCTCATCTCTTCTCTACAATCAAAGGAAAAGTCATCTTGACACCATTCCTCCGTTATCTACAGTGCGGTGAAGCCTGACACTGCCTCACTCCCCTTAACACCGTTGTTTGTAGGATGCAGGTGCCTGTTTACAGGATCAGGCCTCCCCTCTGATCGCATCTGGCCCCTGTGGTGTGACTAATTGACAAGGACACAATTAAGTGCTAAGTGGAGGGAGATCGAACAACCCGATTCCTAAACAAATTTGCAAAAGACCTGAATCCTGGAAAATTACTGACCAAAAGGCAATGGCCTTGCAATCCTATGAGTAGGGATTCCACACAAGAATTCTTTGAGCTTTCCAGGAACTGCAGCGGACTGCACCCTTAATCTCCCCTTGAACTGGGATGCCTCTCGGGGTACCCCTGAGGGGGATGTGCATCGCAGGGCTGACTCCTCGAGGAACAAGCTGGTCCTTGGACAAACACCAAAGAAAAAGTAGGGTGAGTAATTCACTCTAGGGGTTATTTTGGAAGCACGTGACTGCATGTAGAACCCCCCCCAGCACCTTGCAGTAAGTCTCAGGTGAACCTTGCCATTCATGAATCTTTTAACTAAGCCGCTGCTTCTATTGTAGCAAATTCCTTCAGATCATTGAGCTAATTTGCTAATACTTAGATGCTGATTAAATGCTGTTAAAATCATATAATCTGTTATCTGCTATAAAGATATAATAAATCCTTAATTGCTGCTACATTAGAGTTGTGTAAATCCAATTCTGCGACACACACTTTTTCATATTGACGTGTTTACCTAGCTGTCTTATTCTTTGTTAGGTTAGTTTGAAAGGAAAATTTCAAAGAGAGAAGGTGGAAAGTACTGTAATTTAACAAAGGTCAGTTATGGCCTGCCTATTAATATTGGTGTACACACAACGTTTGCTTTAACAAATGTGACTGGTTTGGCCACAATGTAATGGCTGTTTAACATACTATGGAGAAATTTGCATACCAAACATACAAGCTGTTTTTTTCACTCAGGAATAGGTGAGCAATCTCTGTCAGTTCAGAGTAAAGGAGCACGCAGAGCTGTACTTTCTCTAATGGACTGCGCCACATGTGCAGCGACAGCAAACACTTCTGCAAACTTTCTGTAGTGCTGCTCTGTTCTGCACAACAGAGTGTGCCACTGGGTGGCTGTGTGGAGGGAAAAGCCATTCTCTTGTTCTGGGTAGGAAAGGGGAGCAGGCTTGGTGCTCTCTCTTGCTTGCAGGGCCTGCAGATCTGCTTGACCACAGCCCCTTTCTTATAAATGTGCTACTTCTGTGGGAGACTCTGTCCTCTGCTACTGATAATGCCCAGCAGCGATGGGGAACGTACTGGTACCCTGAGAATACGGCAGTATTATGAGATTCACATCACTTACCTTCTGGCATGCTTGGGTATATGAGGCTGGGAATGAATGAGAGGGAAATTAATGTTTTAGTCCTTTAATTTACAAGGAAATTAGTCACATTGGCCTTCATGGCAGCATATAAGAAATGAAGGAAAGAGTTAGATCTTTTCTTACCTAGATGGGCTAGCCATAGTCAACATAAAGACTTTCCTGCGTGCTTCCAAAAGGTGACACAGCAAACACAGGGTAAGAGGCCCTCAGTCACTTTACACGTCACTGGGTAGGTCTTTGTGAGCTACCTGGCTGGGTATCTTCACCCCTAAGCCCTCTGGAGAGCACTCCAGAGTATGTATTTGCCCTAAAAGCTACAGATCGGCTTAACTCTGTTCATTTCCATGCATAGTAGTCTGTACATGGTAGGTTTCTAAATAAGAGACATAACATAAAGGTGGAAGACAAAATGCTGTTGTGATTTGGCAAGTTGTTGACTGCATAGATAATATATTTAAATATTTAATTAGAGATCTAATAAATATCAAGGTGAAACTGTGGTGTGTGTGCAAGCTGCTTTCTACATGCTAACAGCTGGCAAGAAACCAGCTTTGCTAGGTCAAATTCTACATGCTCCCATAGATAGCTGTTTTGTTTTATTAATGATTTATTCAATTATAAATAGTCTTATTTTGACTTCATTTATGCCATTACTTTTATGAATCATCATCAAAGACCATGAAAATATATATTAATGAGTAATTTTGATACGTTTTAACTGAAAGCTACTTTTGTGTTCTCCATTCACTCATTTTTGGTCAAAGAGATGACCGGATTAAATGTTATGTTTTATTTGCTTTATATTATGTATTAAACAAATCCCATTATCTTGGCTGTTCGGACTCAGTGAGACCATTCTTCTCTAAAGAACCTATTACCCATTCTGTGTCAGCTTGTGAACCCACAAAGTATAGTTGCAGGCACGCTGGCCTAGATGAACTACAAGTGTAATTCATGCCTATGCTAACTCCTAGAGCAAAACAAAGGCCTTTAGGAAAGCAAGTAGAGTTTCAATTTACCACCACACCTTCGCCCACTTGACTTGGGAAGGGACAGGCTAATTTGGTGCTAGGTCCTTCCGTAGGGTGTCTTGGAACAATTAGAACCATATACAGAGCTGTAAAACTAATTTACCTTATTTACTGTCATCTATTTGAGAAACGTGGATTACAATACAATAAAGAAGAGAGATCTCTGTGCTGAAATATGTCACCCTACTTTCCTTTTACCCATAAGAACACCAGTTGGCTTAAAGTCTGACATCCTATTTTGGTAAGGAACTTTACCTACTGTATTTCTTGCACAAACAACAATGGAATTGCCATGCAATGATACACATCACTGATCTGTAAAGTTAGAAGAACTGTCTGCATTTAAACAATGTATGATCTCTGCATTGCTATTCATGTCATTTAGATCTGCTTGCAACAAATAATTGACTTAAAACAATCCCCAGTGAATTTATACATTGGTATTCAGTGTGTGCCAAAAACTTGAATGCTATACTTTGAGTGGCTGAATAAAAAATTAATCACTGGATCTTTCTCAACATCTGATATTTTAAAGAGTACTTTAAAAGACTGTGAAGTAAAGGAATTTTGTTCATCACCAAAATTAAAGTGTTAAATGTCTTTGTCTTTTGATTAGAAATATTGGACAAAATGCAGTATGCTACCATCCTGGAAATTCTGCAAGAAAAGCACTTCCCACAATGTTTCTATCCTGCTTACAGACCTACCCCAAAATGCATTTCTGAATGCTTTGGCCTACACCCATATTTCTAAGTGAGACAGAGCCAGGGACCATTCTTTGACATAATTATTTTATGATTTTTCAGTTCAAAATAAATTAAGGGCTGTTTTGCAGAATGACATTTTCATATCACAAAACTGAGAAAATGATGCTCATTTTCAATACTGTGGAATGTGGTGGGAAGGCATGCAGGAATACTGAAGGGTTATGAGGTCTGCTGGGATTCTCCTGGAGGACTGCACTGTGGATGGAGTGAAACCTCAGTGCTGTCCATACTGCTCTTTAGATATAGGTCTTGGCAGGTGTTACTCTGTGAACCATGCCCAGAGATTTTCTCAAGGAATGCTACTTGGCACGGACATAAACCACACTAACAATTGTGCTAATAATTAGTCAGCCTACTGTACTGCAATGTACTTTCTGGCCCTGCTGTATTTATAGAAATGGCCTTGAAAAAATGGCTTAAGCACTTAAGAAACATAACATCTCTTGTATTCCTGTTACTGATATATTTCTGTATAGATATGTAAATTTCCATTTATTCTACATCTACATGGAATTTAAAAGGTAGCCAGGGCAAGTGCAAATACTTTCTCTGTGAAAGCCTACAAAAATTACACATTAAAGGTCCCACCTAAAAGAAACGCATTTCAGAATGGCTTGAAGTGTACCCAACGCTTGTCGATACGTTCTTTTGTTTATGTATCTCATGCCTGTTCCTGGCAAAAGCAAAGAGTTTCAGCGGATCATTGTCAGCTAAAATAAGATTCAAGCATCGATATTGTATCTTTGTGTTTCTGTGAGGGTTGATAGAAGATTTCAGTTGGCTCATGTTTCCTTATTTTTCTTTAGAAAACAAAACAACACAAAAAGCTTAATAAAAATGTTGGAATTAATATTGGAAATTAATCTTTTCAATTAGTAGAAATACATTATCTGACATCTATGACAAGAGATGAGGTAGGTATTGTTCAGTATGAATTACCATGCAGAACAAAATTTTCTCCTACTTTCCAATCATTAATTGTTCAATTCTTTTAATCCTTTTGAACTGATACTGCATTTTGAGTTCCTTTAGAATTGGTTTTCATCTTTTTAGGTTTTTGCCTCTTTTTTGGTTTTCTTCTCTTTTTCTAATTAGAAAGAATTATCTTTTTTCCCTTTTATCTTCTCTTTACCTGTAAAGAAACAATTTACAAAGTCTGTTGTTAGAGTTTCTAGCTAGGGAAGAATAGGGAGGAGAGATGTTCCATTTTACTGTTTATATAATAGTAATAAAAGCAACAAAAGTTTACCTCTGTACAGAATTCAGAATTAATTCCTAGGAAAAAAGTGGAGTAAATAGCTATAATAAAGAAGCAAGGAAATCATTTGAAGGGTTCAATACTGTTTAATTTAACAGATTAGTAAGAAGGCAGTACACACTGACTGTGCAGTAAGCTGTATTTTAGTGTGTACTTCTGTGAGAAAACTGGAAAAATACTTTCACTATTAATTTTTTCTTTTAAAGAAAAGAATTGGCTTAGTGTATGTGTTAGTGCAGTTGTTTATTTTCCACGCTGCAAAGTGTTACATTTGCCAATCTAATTATTTCATTGCAGACCTTTGTTGTATTTGTTCTACACCTCTATTTCTGATACCTATAATACTGAGATGATTTCTCATTTTGAGGCAATAGCTCTACCTAGTGATGAGAAATAGCAGCTGCATTCATACATTTTAGAATAGTTTCTCAATCCTTTATAAACCAAAGACCATTTTACTTTCTTAAAAAAAAAAGATCCTCATGCAGTATTCAATAATTGTCATTCTTCCTCCCCTGTTGTTCTTAATTGTATTTAGGTGGACACGTGCATTTAAGCATATTTCACTGGACACTTTTGATGTCTTCCAGACACTGATCACAAAATCAAATACAATGCTTTAAAAGACTAAAGCAGCACTACTGATGTGTGTGAAAATGACTTAGAATCAAGTCCAATTATTCCAATTGAAAAATACATTCCAATGTGTTTTAAGACTCTGTTATGTATGTTCAAGCATGGATTTCGCTGTTACAACTTCACACCAGCTAGCCACATCTCTTACAGTGGAATTTAGCTCTATTCTAGATGAAAAGGATCCTGTTTGTATTAAAACATCTACTGAATTGGGCAAAATATCACAATGGGTGAATCACAATGAAAAAGTGAACTGAAGATTGTAATTTGCAGTTAATCCTGCCACATCGACTACATCTGTTAGTTTAAATGCTAATGCGGCTGACACTTAATCTTTCTTACCATATGAAAAAGAACCAGAGTTTAAATTAGTTCTACCAGTATGAGTAAAAACTCTAGAGAATTACTCTGCTTTATGTTACAGAATTAGCATCGGACAACTAATTTTTCTGTCTCGTTTTACAAGTGGTTAAAAAAGCATATGTAATAGTTCTTTGGTTTTGGGGTTTGTTCCCCTCCCCCCAGGGAAGAGAGCATAAATTACACTGGATTTCTTCTCATTAGCCAAGACCACTATTCAGTTAAAGTCAGCAATGTTTCATTCCTCTGTGGTCTTGGGTCTACTTACAAAAGACCCATTGGTATGCCATATGCCGTGCCCGCAATGTGCGCTGTATGGCCAACAGCTCTTTCAATAACCTTTTCTTGTCTGTGCTAAGAAACATGGGGTATAATGGAAGGACTTGGGATGTTAAAAAAGGATGCTGCAGTAGTGCAAAATGCTTAGTCTTTTGTGCGGGCAGTAACAAATCACCTTACTTTGTTTTTTCTTTCGTTGCTGCACTAGACATGTCTTTCTAGTGCTTTACTGAAGATCTGAATGCCCAGCTCTAGAAAAGATATTCTTTTAACACTTCAGTGCTCTGACCTCTTAACTCTGAGGTCAGAGCAAGTCTTATTTGTTTTGAAGCTTAACATAATTAAGCAGAAAGAAAAGAAAAAGGATTAAATGAGAGACTATAGCAATAGGAACTCCCAGTGGGAGAGACAACTACTTTTTATACCGAGAGAGAGGATTTTGTCTGGAGGAGAGACAAATAGTCTGCATGTCCTTTAAATGTCTCCAAAGGATGAAAAAAAACCACAGAGGAATAAAAGAAAAGTGGATATATTCAAAATTATATATTCAAAATTATTTTCCTGCCCTAGGAAAATATGCCAGGCTGCTGCAAGAAGGAGCATTTGCTGTTTGCCACTTGATTCTCCCTGTCCCAAGAATGGCGTTATATTCTTGTTACAGTGTGCATTCAGGAACAGAAGATGGAAGCGCAAGTAATTTGGGGATGCTGACAAACAAACAAATCATAGTAGGATATCCCATTCAGCTGGGCCTATGACGATGCGTGGCAAAGTGCTGTGCAGCAAATGCATCAAGGAAAAATTTCAGGCTGGAAAATACAGGATTCTTGGTGATCTGGGCCCAGCTTACATCATGTACATCCAGTCACTAAGGGTTGAAAAAAGGATAGCTTGAGGCATCTGGAATCTGGAAACCGCCTATTCCCCTGACTGCATTACTACACCAGTTAGGATTGGAGATGAAAAAAAATATTGCTATTGCAATTCAGGATGTATTCAAGGCCAAACAGAGAGTAGTTGGCCCAAGCTGAAAATGGATATTGGATGCAAAGGAAGTCATAAGGGTGTGGACAAGACACATATTCCTCTCCTCCCCACAGCCAAAATCTCCCATTTTTTAAAAATCAAAAGTGTTTCAGAATTATCCTGATTATCCCTCAAATCACTGGTGATGAAACGTCTTTAACAACCCATGTATATGCAGATGTTCAGATGGGGTGCAGAATGCCTGTGTTCCTTAGCTATTCACTAACAGCTGCCATGCAGAGGGGTAGTACAAGTGCTGAGCCTGAGGCAGGTCACTAGAATTTCTGATGTTTTGCAGTCTTGTCCGACCTAATGACCTGGCCCTTTGTTGATCATGAAGGTGACAATGAGTGGGATTCATTGGCCTTCAATTCCTGTCTGAGAAACTGCCGAGTGTGTACATTTGATGCTGACAGAAAAGGGAAAGGCTTTCTCTAGCATTCTGGCTATTGTCTTCTACTTAAGATCTTGTTTTCTTGCACAGCTCTGGTGAGAGCAAAGGATGGAAACAGAGAGCTGGGAGAGCCATGAACATAAAAAGAGCTGAAACTTCTGCAAAAAGCCAGAAATCAGGACGGATACCTTCAGGAGGCTACTCTCTGTAAAACCTCCAGGTACTATACGTTATTAACTTGTTAGTAATCGCTTTGAAAGCACAAGACCTTCACTGCATGTCTCTTTTTAAACGCAGCCTCTGACTTTTCCACTTTCCCCTGAGTTCTACCTGCTCTCCAAACAGATTTCATGGATCTCACAGATCTCACGTTTTGAGTCTTCCAGGCATTCTGGTGGCACCACATCTGATGGATGCAGAAAAAGTATTAGTCTTTAGGGAAAAAAATGAGGAGCACAGACTTCAGTTATGAGCAATGCTCAACTACTGACCAGCTCAGTGCAGCAGTAACACAGCTGCAACAGTTCAATGACATACAGCCTTCCAAAAGCAAAGTGTGAAAACAAGCCAGCTGACCAAGAGAAAACTGTGGACTGCAGTGTCATCTGAAAGCCAGTGCTCATTAATTACTGCTTGCAAACTGTGAAAGTCCTAGGACCAGTGTCTTCAAAGGGAGCAGACGCAAATTCTCTCATTGGAGTAGTGTGTTATCCAGGCACAGAAAGTGTGAGTTTGTTGAAGGGCAGGGTGAGAAACAAAGGCAGATGACCTTTAGTCGTACTTGTCCCATCCCACAGGACATCTTTGTCCCACTCAGTTTCTCTACAAATTGTCCACAAATATCCAGTGACTCCCACTAATGCCCTTCTGTGGCTTGCTCCTCTGCTTCTACATTGTACTTACTTACCTGTTCATTTTCACCTTGCAAGTACTCATTCACCTGTTGCCTTCAATGAAACTTCTTTGCCTTTCATTTCAGTTGTCCCATACCTCCAACATAGTCATTTTGTCAGCTACAATATAATCGTGTCCTTCATTGCCTGATCTCACCCCTGCGCACCAAAAGTCTTAAGATTAAAAAAAAACAAAAAACAAAAACAAAACAGAACAGAAGCAATTCTAGCTCCCTCTCTAACAAGTAAGACGTAAGCTACCATTTTAACATTAATGACTGCATTACTCACCCCTCCTTGTCATTATTTGTGAGTCATCGTCCATGGCCCAACACTTTTAAAAGTTCTTTCTAGACTTACGACTGGGGATATGCCTCACTTCTGAGGCAACAGGCCTCAGCCACTGCTCTATGACAGAGTCACATTAAGCCTAAGAAGAGTAGGGGACATGGGAGGAAAAACCGACCTGGCTCCTCCCTAACTATATATTCCTACATACGCTAGATGGTGGTCTTGGAATGCCATACTGGGAAGGTGCCAAAAGGTCAATGAAATCTTCTTCTTCTACTAGTGACAGCCAGACTTTTCTCTGGATCCTGAGTAGCTGAAGAAGAGATTCTGGACATTGGGACATGTAGAACCTTTCCTTTGCTTCCCAGTGACTTCTACTACAGTTGTATCCCTCGTTATCTGAAGGAAAGAGCCTATCTCCTTAGCCCATCCTCTTTGCTGTTTACCAGAGTAGCTGCGCCAGCACTGGGAAAGGCATGTCTCACCCCACCAAAGGCCCACCTAAGCCTAGCAAGCATTGAAATAGGAAGGAATAGAGATCTGAGTCTACTTGCAAAGAGTCTCCTTTACAAAGAAGGCTATGATCCTGGCATACAGAAATGGGAAAGTTGGAATACTTCCAAAAGTTGCTTTAGGGAAGTAGTGGAGAAGACAATTCTATGGAGAAACTGCTACACCTGACAGTGTCTGCAGGAGGGGGAAAACTGAGAGGAAGGATGACTGAGAAGAACAGAGCTGTGAGACTGGGGCATAATTACATGTGGTGCTGTATACAGACACGACAGAAGCAAAGATTGGACATTGAATAATGACACAATGTAAAGGGACAGTAAAGGGCTACATGGCAATAGCAGAGAAAGGGCTAGAAAAGACAGAGACATACCAGTTACCACCTGTGCTATTGTAGCTAGCAAACAGTAAAACTGCCAATGTCTAAAAATAGATTGTGTCTGGTATTTCTCCCACTGGTCTTACACTTAACACCATAAACTTCATTAAAATGGAGGATAAAAAAATGCAAGACATACTAAAGTGCAGCAGTTATCTCCTTTTTTTAAAAGGGGGTAGTAAAAGGGAGGATAAGTATGTGGCTGTTACCCAGTGTGCCGCAGGCATGCAGACATTAATGAGGACTTACGCAGTTTCACGGCCTGTCTGCGCTGACTGTGCTTGCCCAGCCTTTCTGGGTGACTTCCTGCAATTTGCTTCTCACCTTTCTGCTTCAGCTTCTCCATGAAAAGATTCTCATTTTCCCAAATGTTTCTGGATTTACTATTGTAAAGCACTGTATGAGATCTAGTTATGAACCAGGAATTGCCCGTAAAATAAGAACACCCAGACAACAACTAAAGCCTAAGCAGACTCTTCCACAAATCTTTTCTTTGTGGGTAGAAAAGAAGCAAAAGGTGTAAAGAAAAGCTATTAACAAAAGTCCCTGACAAAACAAAACAATCCCTAAGTTAATGCAATGTTTACCTGTTATTTCTTGTAGTTTTTCAAAATGTAGCTTGTGGCATTTAGTTCCGAAAAACAAACAAACAAAAAACCCACATGAGGTTCTCCCCAGCAGAACCACTACTCTCGTTCTGTGAGCAGCCACTCAATGTGCCATTGCTCACACTTTCACTCCGCTCATCCAGGCTGTGCAAAGCCTCTGAGAACTATACACCTGGCATCTGGACAGCTGCCCAAAGCCTCAGCTCTGCTGGGGCCAATCTGTTAGGTTTAGGTTTAGGTCAAGCTGTCCCAAACAGAAGCTTTTTACATCTATCTGTGATCAGCATAAGAGCCTACTTCTCATGCACACAATACTTCAACATGCTTTTCTTTCTAAAGCCTAAAAAACTATCCTTTTAAAGGGTTCTTAAAGGTCCTTTCAAAACTCTACACACAGATCCCCTGACTGCTTAGTCTCCATAACGGGAACAATTTTATGCACAGCACTGCAGTTTTAAACCAAGTCGACTAAAGCGAGCCATGAAACTGCAATGCATGTAAATGACTACTAATGGCCCTCTTGAAGTATGTGTGGAGAATAACCGTTTATATTTAGCACTTCACTTCCTAGTCTTTCAAGTTTAATTTAATTCACTTTAGCACTCTCAAAGGCAAAAAGGCAAAACTGCCCATTAATGAAGTTCAGGTAGGCATCAAAATCCCTTTACCCATAGCATCTTTTATTCAAAACCGAGTTTCCCACAGCAAATTCATCAGTAAACGCTTCTGAGGGTATCAACTTTGTAAGCGCTCTCTTCCAAACAAAACAAAGCAGCTTTAAGGCAACCACGCGGAGAATTTCTGATGGCTGCATCGGACCCCTTATCAACCGAAGCGGTCCAATATCGCCTAATGGCTCGCGTTTTTCTTTAGAATGACCCAAGAGAGCTGGCGGACTCCGGATTTCTTGGCCTGAGGGTCAGCTCTTGGCCTGGGGCTCCCGGAGGTGTGGGGGGCTTGCACCTGCCTCCGGCTCCCCGAGCCGCTGCGGCCGGGGCCGCATGGAAAGGCCGCAGCCTGCTGGC
>VXAL01017229.1:93914-286389 GCA_013399475.1 Chauna torquata | reverse complement strand
CAGCCGGCGGGCGGCCCGGCTGTTCCGCACGCAGGCTTGCGGGCAGGGGGGCGGCGGGTGATGCCCGGGCGCCGCGGAGCGTTGCAGCCGGCGGAGGAAGGGGCGGCCGAGGCCCGCGCCCGGGTGGTGCCCGAGGAGCCTGGTCTGCGGCGGGGACAGGCGTGCTCGCCGCGATCCGCGGGGGGAAATCGCGACAGCCGCGTGTTCCTCGCTGTTAAGTTTTATGGAAGAGCTGAGGAGACCCCAGGGGCAGGGGGCTGTCGCGCCAGCTGGGCGGCAAGTTCTGCGTAATGTGCAAAGTGGTGGAAGAGTACACAGGTACAATTTATTTCCCTGGTGTTGCCTTCTGTTACCTGCCCTGAAGCACCGGCAGGCCCGGAGGTGACGGGGAAGCCCTCTGAAGGCACCCAGTGGGAGTGAACTTTCCTCTCTTCTCTCTGACTTAAACCAGCCCTTCTCGCAGGCTTGGAACATCCCACGCCCTGGCTGGCTCTGCAGGGCATCCCCTTCCCGTCTCCCCGACGTGCCGAGGCCGGACCCAGTGAGCTGCATGGCGAGGTGTCAGCCCCTACCCTGCCACAGGGGAAAAGGGCCTGAGGAGGGAGGGTCACAAGCCCCAGGGAAGGGCTTGGGGCCTTTGGGCGCAGCTTGACTTCCGCGGCTGGTATAAATGCTTGGTCTGTGCCCTTTCTGTTGGCCAAGAGTATGGAAAAATCTGTTTCCCAGATAGTGTGACTGAGTAAACTGCATCTACCTAACTGTACCTAAAAGCAAGAAGTGCTTGGATTAGTTTTATTTCTAACCATGGAGTTACCTTCATGCCTTGATAAACTACAATAAAAGAAGAACAGGTCTCTTCCGAAAGGATTGAAAGGATCTGTTGGTGTGATGTTACTTCAGCGCATCATATCCGGTACCCAATAATAAATTGTTTTGTTTGTGCTCTATAAAAAAACCATGACCTAAAAGTAAGTTTAAACTGAATTTCTTGAGCTGGACAAAGGTTTCCTATCATATTATGAGCAAACTGTATTTTACTTTGTGTTAGTAAAGTCTGCTATGCTCTTCATCAGTTTAGAGTCCAGTGATTGATAGTCTACATTGATTATCTGTGTTTTGTATCTGTGCTTTCTAGGTGTCATCTCTTGCATGTAGGTCAGGTTGATGGTTGAACTTGATCTTAAAGGTCTTTTCCAACCTAGGTGATTCTGTGATTCTATGTTTTTATTGAACATGTTCTCTATTTTTAGGTAACTCAACAGCTTCACAATGTGCGGTATTTGGGCCCTGTTTGGAAGTGATGAATGCCTTTCTGTCCAGTGTCTAAGTGCCATGAAGATTGCACACAGAGGTCCTGATGCATTTCGTTTCGAGAATGTCAATGGATTCACCAACTGTTGTTTTGGTTTCCATCGCCTTGCAGTTGTTGATCAGCTATACGGCATGCAGCCTATCCGGGTGAAGAAGTTCCCATACCTGTGGCTGTGTTACAATGGAGAAATCTACAATTTCAAACAGGTAAGTGTTGCAGGGATCATACAGTATTTTCTTTTTTATTTCTGAACTGGTAGATATTCAGAAATTGTTTAAAACATGGTGGACTAAAATATCTGAGCAAAACCAGCTATCAGATGACTTGTATTTAAATTAAGCAAATTATCTGGATAAGCTGTGGATCTGTGGTGGCTTAGATTGCAACAGTCTTTAATACTGAAAAATCCCTTTTTAATTGACAAGAAGGGAAATAAGTATTTGTATCTTCAGGTTTGAACAATTTAGAACAAAGGTTCGTTCTTCATTAATCCCTCTTTGGGAGGGAAATTCCAAGTCCCTTTCTCCCTCTCCTTCCTCTTCATAATGCATATGCTTTTAGACTGTCTCACTTGTCAATTATTTTGAGTCCTTCTCCAAGCTGTCAGGTATTTCATTTTTACTTCCACATATCAATCCAGGTGTCACTTGCTAACTTAAAGCTGGCATGCTTATGTGTTTATGTAAGAACAACAAACTGTAGGGAGATGTTTCCAGTCGGTCACCAACGTCCTTAGGTGTCTGCAGCTGAAGGCAGATGCATTCAAGTTTTTGAGAGCCACCTAAGCAAGTCTGTTAGGCACAAAACAAGCAAGCAGCAACTCTGTCCCGTGTCTGAATGTCCTTGACAGGTGTGATATTGCTGCTGAGCATTGTCTGTGCGTGTCTGTCCCAGTGCTGAGCTGTCCACACTGCCTGTGTTGCTCGTAAAGGGAAGTGATTCAGATCATCCAAATTTAGCGTATAAAGCGGCTTACAATTTTTGACTGATTCTGAATCACGCTGAAACTAAATGCCTGAAATGGATCATAAATTGAGCATGGTAGTGTCAGAAATGTAGGAATAAGCTGAGGTCAGTACTTCTGACAGACTGCATTTTTGAAGTCAGGCTACCATCAGTGATGTCATTGGGAATTTGACTGAATAGGAAGGAGATTATTATTATTATTATTGCTATTATTTCATCTTTTAAGTATTTGGCTGTTTGAAAGGTAAGTTGTACGGTAGGGCAAAGCGTATGTGAAATGCATTGTATCCGCAGACTGTAACATTCAATATGTTTTGCATTGTGTTTTTTTCTGCTGCTGAAAGGAGTAAAAATTACTCCCATTGTACACACAGAAACCTAAGGGGAATTTAATTATGTAAAATTCGCATTGCCATCAGCAGGAATTTGTTCAGTTGTTTTCAGTACTTTGGTTAAGTGCCTTCTTTCTTTATAAAGAAATTTTTCTTTCAGGCTTTCAGCTGCAGATAGATGGCTGAAACCTACCTAGGAAAGACTCACTGGTGAAACAGGCTTCTTGTTTAGGGCAATGACTTAGTTATTTTAATATTGAATCAATTTGGGCCAAGTCTGTGTCCTATGAATAGCAATTAAAACCGAAGAACACTAGTGAAAATGCAAAAGCATTGGTTATGTGGGGTTTCTTCATTTTTTTAGTGTTTTATTAAACCTGCCCCCCCCCCCATCTTCACCTCAGGTGTCTGGAAGATGTTGAAGGGTCTTTAAAAGTAGCACCACAAGAACATGAAGTGTAGCTGGTCTTAGTCTGACAGCTGATTTCCTCCTCCTCCACTCCATCTGCACAGGCAGACTGAAAAGGTTAGTTTGAAGAACGGAGGAAGATTAGGCAAAAGGAAATTCTCTGTGCATAAAAAAACACTGAAGAATTGCAGTTATTGCACAAGTAAAACGTGGTTTGTTTCTGAAGTACTTTACTTTGCAGAGACGTAACCTGTGTGAATGTGTTGGGGGACAAAGAGTCTTAAGTGAATGTTGCTGTGTCTGTTATCTGACAAGAAGGTGGCACTGAGAGACTTGAGATTACAAGAAATGCAGTCATTTTTTGGTTTTGGTCCTATTTTGAGTTGGATTTTTAGAACTAGTGGCTGCTTCCTTCTGCCATTTGTCTGTGGAAGATGGGGAAACTAAACCAGGGTCGTGTGTTTGCAGTTTTACATCCCCAAATAGAAATGCTTCCCTGGAAACTTGCCATAATGCACATTGCTTAAGACTACAGAGTCAATGTGCATTGGCTGTGAGATGATCTGGGATAGTATTTTGAACACAAAGATGGAATTTCCTTCTCTGATGGAAATGTTTATGAACTGTTTTTTACAAAAAAAAACGTAGTTTTCTTATTAAACAATTACATTAGTGTTGTTTTCTCTTTTCCTGTTAATAAGTAGTATTTGCAAATGCTTATTTGTATGTTTCTTTTTACCTTTTCATAGTTGCAGAAGCAGTTTGGATTTGAATATCAAACGTTAGTAGATGGTGAGGTTATCCTTCATCTTTACAACAGAGGAGGAATAGAACAAACGGCATCCATGCTGGATGGTGTATTTGCTTTCATCCTTCTGGACACAGCAAACAGAAAAGTGTTTCTGGCGAGAGATACCTATGGAGTCAGACCACTGTTTAAGGTGCTGACTGATGATGGATTTTTGGGTGTCTGTTCTGAGGCAAAAGGTAAAAGTAGTTGTGTTTAGTGTTGTAGTAGTTGTGTTTAGTGCCTAAATAATCTTAGGTATTGTTACTGGAGACAAACTTCTTTGTCAGGCTCTCCTAAGTATAAAGAGAAAATGAACTGTAATTTCAGTAATAAATGACTTATATTTAGTAGTATAAAATCTATGCATCCTTAAAACAGAAAGCCACAGAGACTAACCTTTGAAGATGTTTAATTATCCTTAATATTCCTAAAATAACTTGCTTACTTAACTTTGTAATTCTTTGTGTTCTGATATTGTAGCAGTATTGAGCCCAAGATGTCTTGAGTTACCCCAAAGTTGAATGTAGTCTATAGAGTTAGGCTAGATTTATGCTGCAATAAATGATATTAGAATTTGTTCTTGGTATTCTGTGGTGAACTGGGAAATAATGCCATAAGAACTGCTAATCTATACAAGCCAAGAATTTTAAAACCCTACTGAAATGTCCTGCAGCACTGGATAATTTTGGATAATTTTTTTTACTGACGCTTATGTTATTTGGTGAGCTTTTTTTTTCCTTTGAGATGACACTTTCACTGTTCTTTTTTTTTTTTCTAAAAGCAATTCTCTCTAGTCTCAATACTTGCATAAACAGATCTTAACAATGCCAAAAGGGAATTTCTTGCCTAAAATGCACTCTAAAATTGACTTTCATGATTATTGTATATCAATTTTATTATCAGACTCTGAAGTAGGTTGACTCCTCTAATAGTAGTACTAAGTGGTACCACAGCTGTACCATCTCTGGTTCTTGGGAAGGAAGAAAGGAAGCAAATATTTTAGGGACTGTGTCCTGTAACAGTCACAGTGGATTGCCAGTCCCTCTCTAGCAGTAATTTAGGAACATTTTGGGGAATTCTTCAGGTGGCATCCAGGTGACCAACAGGTGAAAAACATCCTCTTTCACAAGAGGAATGGAAATGAATTTTGGCCACAAGTCTGATTCTTGGCTGTCATTAGCAACGGTGTAGATTAGTCTGAAACTGATGAGTTATGAAATCAGTAAATCAATGTCAATTAAGCAATCACTTCAGTGATGTAGATTTATTACAACCCCCTTATTACCTTGACTACACTTAATTTTAAACATAAAATCAGTTATTAGCTGTCATTTGAATTCTCTTAAGCATCTTAGATCTTGACCTGGACATCATGTAGTCAGTCAGGGAAGTGCTATTCTGAATGCTTGCAGGAATGAAGTGCTACTTACCAATTAGTAAAATCTGGCTTCCTTTCTCTGCTGCCTGCCTCAGCTGGAAACTGCTCAGATCTGTGTGTGCAACCTGCCAGAAGTAGAATCGTGCTCCATAGTGGAGCCAACCTGGGCTAAAAACTCTATGACTTTTTTTTTTTTTTTCTGTTTTATCTGTAGGACTTATCAACTTAAAGCATTCAACATCCTTATTTCCTAAAGTGGAACCATTTCTTCCGGGTCATTATGAAGTGCTGGATTTGAAGTCCTCTGGAAAGGTTGCGTCAGTGGAATTAGTCAAGTTTCATAGCTATAAAGATGAACCACTCCATGCTGCTTGTGATACAGTGGAAAATCTGCCTTCAGGTAGTACAGCAAAGCATTTGCTGTTAATTATGATTAAAAAGTGGGGAAAAAACAATCATAATCTTTGAATATGAAATTTGCATTGCTTGTTTTTTAAAAAGTGCCATTTGAAAAAACAGAACCTTTATAATGTAGGAACTTGAGTATCATTTTTGTAGATAGTTATGTACAAAGATATATGAACTTGCATGCCCTTATTATTAAATGAAATTCAGACAAATATGTTTTTTATTTTTTTCCTAATCACATCATGCAGCCAAGTTTAAGTAACACTGTTATGTTTGGTTTTTTGTTTGTTTGTTTTTTGTTTTTGTTTTCTTCCTGGACAGGCTTTGATCTTGAAACAGTGAAAAGCAACATCCGTATTTTGTTTGAAAATGCTGTTAGAAAACGTTTGATGGCTCACAGAAGAATTGGTTGTCTTTTGTCAGGTAAGTAGCAAGAATTGCAGCTATTCTGTGTCTTCTCTCTTCCACACATCATCTACCAGTTAGAAGAAAGTGTACTAACTGTTCTGCTGTGATGTTCCTGAAGTGATCTGAATCTTGATTTGCTTTCTTCGTTACGGAGAACTTGGTGGTTTCTGATAAAGTTTTCCAGTTTACTGATATCTCGAAAGTCTTATGCTTTTAAAGTTTACTTTAGGCTGGGATCTTGTCTTGTTGAGACACTGACCGTTTTTAACTAAGAAGAAAGGAAAACAGTAGTCTTATTGAAAAATCAACAAATATAATCTTAAACATGTAAGCTTTATGCTTAGGTTGATATCTAAAGTAAAATGGAATTATTACATTCACTTTGCACTGAATGAGCTTAGAGAAAGGCGTATTTCAGATAGAACTTCAGTTCCTCCTGCTTGCTTGTCACCTTCTTTGCTTTAGTCTCCATCCCAGACTGCCCTTGATTTACAAAATTACGGGGGAGCATCTGGACCAAAATTATTTAGTGCACTCTTTTTCAGGTGAGGTAATAGCTTGTGGTACAAGAAGTTGATCTCTGACTTAGCTGATCAATGTGATATGGTGGTTCAGTCTTACAAAGGTAAGGCTTTGTAGCCATGGGACTGACATCTTATTCACTGTATTTTTGTAGCACTTTGTACTTGTGGCTAGAGTTCTGATATGCTATTTATTCATGCACTGAGCATCAATAATTACACTCATTTATCACATACCCTATTAAGTGTGCATCTGAATGAGAGAGAACTGGCTAGGAGATACTCTTGGAGCATTTCCTTACTGTGGCATCATAAAAAGTAGGAGGGAGGGAAATGAAATATGGAAATATGCAGAGCTGGAACATCCCAGCCCCAGTAAAACAAACCCTGTTTCAAAACCAAATTTCAGATATCAAGTCCTCAGATCCACATGGGCGCTGTGTGTCAGTGGTAACACTAATGTCTTGTGCTGGTACAATACCAGAGTATCTCCATACGTCACAATTTTGAGTGTGCTTGGAGCATCACAGTTAGAGAGATGCTTGTGCTTCCAATCACAAAGGGAGTTCCTCAACTTTACAATGGAAACTCAGGTGTTCATTTCCCTGATTTTCACATCCCAAGCACTCAGTTTGATTTCTGTGCTCTCCTTATTTCCTCAGACTTTGCATGTCTTTTTCTAGAGAAGGTTTTTGTCAGGGAGGCATTCTCACAAAGGGGATCAGGGTGGGAACAGATGCTAATGCACTCAGCTGAAAAAACACGTGCAGAGTGTAGGAAACAGAGAAGAGGATTTTGCCTGTTGCTTATTAGAACTGCAGGCAGGTGTGGGAGAAAAGGTAGTGTGCTTTGTTCAGTACTTCAGAGGGGGAGCAATAAGTAGAAGTGGTCAAGAACTAGCTATTCAGAATAAAATGGAGGAGCCTTAGGCTATATCTGGGCACCTTGTGCACCTCCTGGTGTTTTGCTATTTGTTTGTTTTCCAAAATGTTCAAATCCTTTCCCTATCCTCCTTTGGGAGAGAAGACAAGATTTAAAAAAAAAGAACAACACTAGTGAATCTTTTCACTTTGAAGTGGTTTCAAAGGTTAATTTCACTCAAAATGTTAAACGTGCTTTTGAACAATGATTGGGGAAGAGTGAAATCCTTACACTGAATGTTGTAAATGTAAAAGCAAAATATTTTTGCTTGACTTTTACTTAATTCTGTTTAATTCAAACAGCAAATCAAAAAAATTGTACATAGTTTTGTTAGTAGAGTATCAAACGTGTAGGTAAGAAGAGGATGGAGAGCAGTTTTGAAGTGAAGAGTAAACACAGTTATAGCAGAGTTGAGAAGGGACATCTTCTGTAGCAGTACAATGATTTCAGAATACTTTATTTGTATCTTAAAGCAGGATTTCTACTGATGCTTCTGACATCAAAGTACCAGTAACTTACAACTTTATTGGAACATCTTCAGTATGTTTATCTTGTTAAGCAGAAGTAAATGTGCACTTTTACGAGAACAACCATAGATTCATGTTGCTTAAAAATGAAACCTGCTCATGAGATTCCACTATCTAGAGGTAGTGCGCTGAAAGGGAAACAAAAAACAGTCAAACACCTAACCAAATAATTTGGGTTGTTGGTTTTTTTGTTTGTTTGTTTGGTTTATGTTTGTTTTTTTTTTAAAGGGGGCTTAGATTCCAGTTTGGTTGCAGCCATTCTTCTGAAACTGATGAAAGAAATGAACATCAAGTATCCATTACAAACCTTTGCAATTGGAATGGAAAACAGTCCTGATTTACTGGCTGCCAGAAAGGTATAGTAAATGTTGCTTCCAGTTTGTTCGCAGCTGCTGAATGTTAAACAATGTATATTAATGGTGCTAACTTCATGATATGGTATTGACTGTAATGCTGATTATTATTCATTTATTGCTATGACGTAATTCAGTTTACAGTAAATAATTTAGTTCGACATTCGCTGCTTAGTTATATCTTACAAATGAGACAACTTGAGCCTTAGCTGTTTTCTCTCCCTTTTGGAACACTCTTTTTTGTGATGGACTAATATTGCATTGTTACCAAAAGGACAGTCCGTCAGAGTTGTCTCAGTTCTGCTTCTGGGTTTTACAGTCAATCACCACGCTATTGTTCCTATGCTGTGACGCTTGTATATATGTTAAATATTGCAAGTTAATTGTCAGTTTATTGAATTAATAGCCTTGTACAAACTGTTGGGTATCTGAGGTACCCTTTGGGTATCCAGGCTGTCGTGGCTTTTGAGCTGCTTTTCCTCTTCAGAGCAAATTCCAGAGTATTTAGATCCTGTGCAGATTCTGTTAGGCTTTGGGCAAGCCAGCTCAGTGTTTTTTTGTAATCATGACTGAACACTGTGTAATTAGGGAGACTGTGTTCCCCAAAGGGATACTAAGGCATCACCGCAAGTTAGAGTGGTTGCTACAGTGTTGCCTTTTCTTGGCCTTATGTTGTGTAATTCTCATGTTCATGGCAGAAGGGAGCTGATGCTTCCAGTGGGTGTATAAAATGGGTGAGTATAACACACAATGTGTGTTTAAAAAAATGTTTTAATTGGAAATTATTGTAACCTTTTACAAACAGGTGGCAGCACATATAGGCAGTGAACATCATGAAGTAATATTTAATTCTGAAGAGGGAATTCAGGCAATAGAGGAGGTTATCTTCTCCTTGGAAACCTATGACATAACAACAGTAAGAGCTTCAATTGGTAAGATTTTTAATAGCAATATTTGCTTTATATTGCCTGAACAAAATTTTACGCAAAACCATGCAGTCATCTACTAGATCCTGCAGCTGTTGTAGAGCTTGGGAACTGAGACTCTGAAGTTCTGCTCCACAGTCTTGTCTGTGACCTCATGCTGAGGCAATACCAGTTATTAGTTTCAAAGTCACTGACTGTGTAAACATCAAGAGCTATTCCTGAAGCTTTGGGATGAAAAAGAAACATGATATAAAAAAGAAACATTAGATCTGCAGGTCTAGGTTTTCTATTCTGGTAAGTATGAACATTGGAGGAAGGGGGAACATTTACAGGTTATCTGAGGTATAACCTATATTTGAGGCTCAGTGTCTGAGGCAGTGAATGTTATGATAACAAAATAGTTGTGGTTACCCCATTTCTTGCATAATTTTAGTATTAAAGTGAAGTATTTCTTGTCACCCGCTAGTAATATTTGTACACTCAAGTCAGGTAGACTTCTTCTAATGTACATTTGATTCTGAGAAATGATGGAAGTCACCAGCAGGTCCTTAAAAAGGGTTGCCAGCATGATAAGAACGAAAAACCCTAATCTAATGTGGCCTTCTGTGTAATGCCAGCTATGGCACTTTACACGGTTACTCTTGTGTCAGCTTAAAGTGCTGTAAATAAGCTAATACGTCTAATAGGCGACACAATTTTGAAAACCCATTTCCCTGAATGGAATTTGACATGAAGCTAGGATTTTGCAATCTGAAATCCTGAAAATGTTTGTTTTTAAAAATGAAGCCAACTTTTCACCTGCCGTTCTTCTTGCTTTGTAAGTGTTGCTTAGTATGAAATACAGTGAAATAGTCCTTTTCAATAGATCTCTAATACTTCGGTTATAAAAGCATATTGTTTAGAAAGATGTAATGAGGGGAAGGCATAATTCTGATTCATAAATACTTCTTTAAAAAAAAAAAAAAAAAGGAAAAATGGCCTCATCTAGTTCAATCCACAATGGCAGAGAGCTAGGCAGCAACTTTTGCTGGTATTTTTGTTCTTCAGAGCTAGAAGATTTGTTCAGGACTGTGCTGGGATTAAACTTGTGTTTAATTTCCAATTGAGACAGATGAACTCTGGTATGTGTTCCCACGGGAATCCTCCAGCCTTCCCAGGGAATGCTGGACACACATGTCTTTCTGTTATTTTGAGGGATGAGTATAAGTACACAGTTTAGATGTATTTGTAGCATTTAGTTTGTGTGGCTAGTGATGACTTTGAATAACAATGAGATGTTATGTTAGTGTATTGCAGTTGTTTGCTATGGAAGAAAGTACTGTAGGAGACAAACTTCCAAAATGCTAAATTAAAACTGTACTAACTGTATATAACATACATAAAGCTATATTTTAATAACTTTGTACTACTTTTAAGGTATGTATCTTGTCTCCAAATATATACGCAAGAAAACAGACAGTGTGGTCATTTTTTCGGGAGAAGGATCAGATGAGCTGACGCAGGGATATATATATTTCCATAAGGTAAATATATTTTCTATACGGTAGGCCTGTGAACTTCTCATTCTCCCCTTCAGCAGAAAATCTTGCTGAGATTTCAAGGTGTAAAGTTTGAGAGTTGTCACAGCAGTATATTTGAGACTTTCTCCTGAGGTGGCATAAAATCCAAGGGATTCAATTTAATCACTTGAAAAATAACTTTTTTAAACTTCAAACTTGCTGAGACTGTTATTTCTTGTGTGTATTCTTTGCTAGTTCTGAGATCATGTGGATCCTACTTAAGCTCCTGAAAATGAAGATAATCAAAATTATGACTTCTATATACTTCCAATAGACAATGATTTATTTGCAAAGGCATGTAAAGAACTTATACCTTGTATTGTACTTGAAGAAAGATTGTTTATTTATATAAGTAGGTAGCGGGGAATCCCAGTGTGCAAGTTGCATGTATTTTTTGCCAGCTGTCAAAGATTTGCTTGGCGTGCTTAAATTTGTCACGAAAGATGCGTCACAGGTCTGTGTGTGGTGATCACTGCAACTCAAATGCAGGACGGCAAGTAATGGTTCCCTTACTGCAGCTGTATTAGATCTGCGTGCTACATGCGTGTGTCTGGTTACAGGCACCGTCTCCTGAAGAAGCTGCAGAAGAGAGCGAGAGGCTTTTGAAGGAGCTCTACCTGTTTGATGTACTTCGTGCAGACAGAACTACTGCAGCACACGGGTAAAATGTAGTCTCTTGGATGCTGAGGACACGTGATTTAAGAGCCTAAGTGGATCATAGAATCACAGAATGGCTTGGTTAGGAGGGGACCTTAAAGATCATCTAGTTCCAACCCCCCTGCCATAGGCAGGGACACCTTCCACCAGACCAGGTTGCTCAAAGCCCCATCCAACCTGATCTTGAACACTTCCATGGATGAGGCATCCACAGCTTCTCTGGGCAACCTGTTCTAGTGCCTCACCACCCTCACAGTAAAGAATTTCTTTTTTACGTCTAATCTAAATCTATCGTCTTTTAGTTTAAAACCAATAACCCTTGTCCTGTCACCACGTGCCTTTGTAAAAAGTCCCTCTCCAGCTTTCCTGTAGGCCCCCTTTAGGTACTGGAAGGCTGCTATAAGGTCTCCCCAGAGCCTTCTCTTCTCCAGGCTGAACAACCCCAACTCTCTCAGCCTGTCTTCATAGGAGAGGTGCTCCAGCCCTCTGATCATCCTTGTGGCCCTCCTCTGGATGTGCTCCGACAGGTCCATGTCCTTCTTATGCTGGGGGCCGCAGAGCTGAATGCTGGGGGTCTCATGAGAGTGGAGCAGAGGGGGAGAATCACCTCCCTTGACCTGCTGGTCATGCTTCTTTTGATGCAGCCCAGGATATGGCCGGCTTTCTGGGTTCAAAGTGCACATTGCTGGTTCATGTCAAGCTTCTTGTCAACCAACACCCCCAAGTCCTTCTCCTGAGGGCTGCTCTCAATCCATTCTCTGCCCAGCCTGTATTTGTGCTTGGGATTGCCCTTACCCAGGTGCAGGACCTTGTACTTGGCCTTTTTGAACTTCATGAGGTTCGCACAGACCTGCCTTTCAAGCCTTTCAAAAAAGTTCATTTAAAAAAGAAAGTTTATAAAAAGTTCATAGAGGATCATAAACTTTATGATCAAAGGATCAACTTCCACCATTGAGCAAGTTATAACAGTTAATTGTTGACTTGTTGCTGTTTGAATTACTAAATGATTCAGAATATTGTGACACAGGATAACTTTATTCCTAGTGTCTGGGTCTAAACTACTCTAGGAAGAACATCAGTCTTCATAGCAGCAGTAGCAAACTGAATGCAGCCCGTACTCTCCTTGAGCTCTGTATATAGTACAACATCTTCATTTGACTTTGAAGCTGGGTAGCTTAATGTCTCTTAAGGGAAAACACTGAGAGGGGTTCTTCCTACCAAAGACACAGTTACTTTAATTTTATTTGTTGCCTCCATTACTCTAATTTTATTGCTTTAAGTGTCCTTAAAAGCCATGTTATGTGTAAGAGAATATAAGCAGGAAGACTTTGTATTTGTATATCTGCTACTGACATAGGAAAGAACTTATGGTGCAAATGCTGCAGGATCAGTAGGCAGTAGCTATTGGTGTCCATACAGGCTCCTTTTCATTGTTTTTTGAAAATACAAACAAATGCAGATTTCAGAAATGACAGCAGAAATCTTTGCTTAGTTCTGTGGTATCTTAACAAATGCTGATGTAAATCCCAGTCAGCAGCTTGCAGGTTCTTGGTATTTCTTTGGGGACAATAGGATTTTTCAGCGTCTTTTTCTTTGCATGAAACAACAGATGTTGCAAATCTGTAAGGATTTCCAAAAAATGTGTAAAAATAAATAAATAAATAAATAAAGACTGTAGTCTGTAAATTCATTGTGCTAGAAGCTGTCCAGCAGATGGCATCATAAATCATCTGAGACCTGTTGTTAATTCATTCAGAAAATAAACTTAACGTTCCAAACTGATGAATTAAATGGAGATAGTCATGAATATGCAAGTGAAATTTCTTCCAAGTAGAAAGCCTTGTTTTTATGTGAAAGATAAGGAAAACTTAACTGTGATGGAATTTATAAATGGACGATGTGTTGGATTAATTCAGTATCGTTTCTGTTTTTTCCCCTGTTTAGTCTTGAACTGAGAGTCCCATTTTTGGATCATCGGTTTACTTCTTATTATTTGTCTCTACCAGCAGAACTGCGAATCCCAAAGGTATGTAAAGCTAGGGTTGGACCCAAATGTAAGCTTACAAATTAACAGATATGTGTTCTAAGCATGACTGAATTGCTGAATTCAGTGTTTCAGGAATTCAGTCCTCTGACCAAAACCAAGCATGCTCTTCAATATTTTGCTGGACTGTTGGACTACTGGGAACCGTTTTCTGACCAGACATGCTGAAAGGAAACCACTTCTTAGTCACGTATTTAAATCTTTGTACTGCAGTTCTGTGAGGCTCATAGCATTGTTTGTTGTTCTGCAAACAGAATGGAATCGAAAAATACCTTTTAAGACAGTCCTTTGAAGATTCTAACTTGCTTCCCAAAGAAATTCTCTGGAGACCCAAAGAAGCTTTCAGTGATGGTATAGCATCAGTAAAGAAATCCTGGTTTTCTATTCTTCAGGACTATATTGACCAACAGGTATAGTACCACAGTTATTATTACTTTTTTAAAATTTAGGTATGTTGAGATATTGCTGCCAAGGAGAGGCAGGTCGTATGCTTAGTTGGGAGAATAAATCTGGATATGACAGTAACTTGAGTTTCGTGTTGGAGGAGCAAGATAAGTTTTAATCAACAGTCTTCCAGCTACCTGCGTTGCTTAAAGGCATTTGAAACTGTAGATACAAAGAAATGCTAGAGCCTGACAGAAATGACCATGTAAGGAAATGAGCATCATTTAAGTATCTGGATTGGAAATTAGATTGTTGACAAACGCCTTTTCTGGGCTACACGCAAAGCCTGCTTCAGCTGCTTCAGCTGAAGACACTTGCATGAACTTACTCTGTGGCTAAATAACAGTATAATGACTTTATAATGTCCTTTCTTGTTTATTTCATTTGCTTTTTCCCAGCTATGCCTGGCTAAGCCCTTTTGCTTTTCAATGCCTCTCCTTGCATAGCTAACCACTAAAGACAGCATTTTGGTTTTTGACAAAGGATAATCTCTGGTGTATAGTGGTAGTTTAATCATTGAGAGGAAGGATTAACAACTCGTTTTCCACCAGAGCTCTGTTATACAGAAATATGTGTAGCTGGGCCTTTGGATGGCGCTTGTCTGTTCTACCACCAACTGCTTGTATCCCATTTTCCTTCTGTACTATATCCACAGGCAAGAAAGTAATTGGGTCAGGCAGCAGTGTTGTGCTGCCCCTACTGAGCCTGTATTGTTGTAGTAGGGGAAAATTTCTTCCATAGCTGTGGAGAGTTAGATAGCATGTTGGCAGGGAAGGCTGCTTTAGAAATTACCTCAATTGGTGCAACTTTTCATCCTTCCTTAGCCAGCTTAGCAACTGCAGGTGTCTTTTGCCTCTGCATCCCAGGTCTTTTGTTGCTGAGAGCCTGGTTATAGAAGCAGAGTCAGCAGCTCTGTATGAGCTGAAAAAAGCAGGAAACCACTTACATGGCAAAAGACTGCTTTAAGTTGTGCCAGTTGATTCACAGAGAAGAAAAGGATAGGAAAGAAGGCTGGTTTTTTTTGTTTGTTTGTTTAGTTGTTGTTGTTGTTTTTGAGCTAACTATCAAAGATGATTCTAACCCAGAGAGAAATTACATGTAATCACACGTAATACAGAGAGAAATATTAACAGCACTGGAAATGTAGTTATACATCCATAAAGATCTAAGGAGTCTATGACAGCAATTCACCTGTGAGAAACCTCTGCCTCTAGAATAGACTGATATATTTTTTTAAAACTTATAGGCATTCAGTGCTGAATCCTTGTATGACTCTAATTTACAGCAAATTGGCTTGTATAAGCTAGAAGTGTATTTGCAACTTGATTTGAATTTTGCTGTTTCTGTAGGTTGATGACCTTCTGCTGGAAAAGGCAGCAGAGAAATATCCTTTCAATCCTCCTAAAACAAAAGAAAGTTATTACTACCGCCAGATTTTTGAAAAGCACTACCCGGGACGAAGCAACTGGCTGCCCCACTACTGGATGCCAAGATGGGTTAAAGCTACTGATCCTTCTGCTCGCACATTGAAACATTACAAGTCAGCTACCCAAGAATAGGCTGTTGAAATAATCCCCCAAATAGAAGTGCTGCAAGCAATTTGCATGCACTGTGCTTTAAAAAAAAAAAAGAAAAAAGAAAAAAAGAAATATGCAAATCTAAAGCTTAAATGGTCTTCAAGATGCATTTTGACAATGCTACTGGAAATATAAGAGCTTTCTGTGGTTAGTATACTATTATAAAATTCACCCTGCTGTACCAAAATTTTGTAATTCATGGGAAAATACTTTATGAACAAGGAACTACCATATTCAGCCACTCCGTTCCTTATGTGGTGGCTTCAATTATATTAATTTGCCTTGCAGTCATTTAATATATTTTAATGTGAACTCTGTTTTGAGGACTTCAATAAGGCAAAGTGATACAAACTGTTGAAAGTCGTCTGAGCATAAGGCAAGTTCACGCTAGCTGTTTAGTGATTTGTATACCTGGCTGTGGGATTTGGATAGTCTGTGTCTGTATTATTCTGTTCTGAATGTCTTTCTAATAATTCCCAAGAACCTTGGCCTAGTTTTCAAAAGATATATGTAGCTATGCAGAGGTGCTTACTAGAGTTTATAATGGTGGTGGTGCTGGATGGTACTTAATGAAATTAATAGGAATCTTACTTGTTACTGTAAAGCTACAAGTTGGCCATTTTGAATCTTTTACATATACCACCAGTTTAAAGATTCTGTGACTGCTATCAAAGAGCAGGACAGACAAGAAGCTAAGTTATGTCTTTGTTTCTAACTCAAGGGCTTCAATTTTTAAATGTATTTGTTGTTCTTGAAAATAGAGTGTTAACTGGGTGATTTTTATCAGTCTGATGGAAGTTACATGACCAAGTATTTCAAGAAGTTTTTCACTTATTGTGTTTCCACGTGTATGTTGGAAAGGTAGACTGTGCTGCTGCTCAACTGCGTGTGATCGGCTGTGTGGTGAGCGAGCCCTGTTAACCATAGATTTTAGTTAGACAAAGCACCTTCAAAGACAGTGGGATTGGATGCCTTGCTTGGAAAAATGGAAAAAGGAAAAGAAAAAAAAGAAAAGCTTTTTCAGTAAGCATAAGAACTTTTAATACCCTTCCAAAAAACAAATTACTTTTTACCCCAGACAACTTTTTGTTAATGAGTTGGGTATGGGAGCTGCTTTCTTAAAAAGATCTTAAACATGAAGTTGGTCAAAAATATACGAGTGCTGCAGATTGATTTGATTAACATCATGCTCTTTATGAAGACAGTAGTCTAGTTTAATGTCTGTCTTGACAGGGAAACCAAAGCCAACTGCTATTTAAAAGGTAAAATATATTCTGGTAAAAAAAAATAAAACCACCTCATAACATGACTTTATTACTTTTTTTTACCCTCCTAATTCTGCATTTGAATCTCTCTTCCAGAAACCTTACTGAAACTTCTCAGTGGTTCCATGGAGCCCATGAACTGTCCAGGTTTACTAGTAGTGGCCATATTTTGACTTGCACATGTTTGTTATTTATGAACATGGGACAAGTAAGATAAGTTCCTGCAGACTTCTTTACTTAAGGGCCACATGCTTGTCTTCTTGGATTTTCTTTGTAACAGTAAAGTATATTTTGACTTGGGCAAGGAGTGTGGAGTGGGTATTGATTGGAGTATTGATTGGGTACTGATGTGTAAAGATAAGATTTAATACTCACTGTAAACTTCCCAAGGCTCAAATGATAAAAAAAAAATCCCTGTAGAAAAAATAGGCACAACATATTTTCTGGTCCTCACTCTAATGTACTTTCTGCTGCAACGTTGTTCACTTGTTGCTCTTCTTTATTTCAGAAGTAGGTGCTAGGCTCTAGAAGGGATAAGTAATACTGATGAGCAGCCAGGTATTCAAGGAAATCCACCATATATTTTTTTAATTCCTAACGCATTGGGCATTTACACAGCGAAGCAAGATCCTAGACTGGTGATCCTAATTATTTTACCTTTTTACTGAAGTGCAGAAGAAAAATACTCTGTTTGATGTCTTATTCTTGTTAAAGGTATGTATGCTAGGGGTCTCAGGGGTGAGAACCTGTTCATTCATTCCCCATGTATAGACTTGACTTCTACAGCCTTTTTAACTTACATGAAGCTCTGTAGTTTCTTCTAGTTTCTTCTTTTTCTTCTTCTTTTTTTTTTTTTTTTTTTTTCTCTGTTTTAAGACTACAGCTACTTGGGATCATCTGCTAGCTGCAAACAAGTTTGTAGCTTGTCATAGGAGGGAATGGGATGCAAGTCCAGAATGCAGCACTCTTCTATCTGGTTTTACTTTTTGTCTTTCTGTGGTTGCCTCCTTTTTTCACTACATTTAATTTGTAGAAAATTAAGCTGGACTGTTTTGACAGCCTGAGGCAGCTAGTTAGACTGGTGTGTCTGAGGCAGAGCGGGGAGTTAAGTCAGTGGTCCACCTCGGAGGGAGGAGACAGATCACTCCTTGGCTTGCAGGACTGCTGAGGGCTGGGAGAGAACTTGTAAGGTTTTTGCAAAGTGGATAAAATAGTGGGGCTTATTTTTGTATTGGTCTGGTTTTTTTTGCTTTGGATTGATTAAATTATGTTTTCACTGCAGTCGCTTCCTGTTTTGAGGATGGAGAAATAAACAGCGTTATCTGCCAAAGAGAGCATTGCAGCCTGTAGGCCATACTAATTGCTTAAAGTTGCTCATGCCTGTCATGTTTTTAATAAAATCTCAGTGCTATTTTAACCTCCAGTTGATTTGAGGCTTCCCTGACTGTCTCCACATCCAAGTATCCCTAAAGGTGGCTCCATAGAGAAGCTCCTCAACACAAACACACGCGTAGGAAACAGGGAGCAACTGACAGGACTTTGAGGACCCTTAATCCATCAGGCAGAGATTTCTAGGTGGGATGGTTTGAAATTACATAAAAATGGTTGAAGCAGTCTCTGTTTAAAATCACAGTAAAGTGTAAAAGCAGCCTATTTTTAAGAGAATATGGCGAGTCCCTTTGTGGAGAACCTTTGGTGTGGGAAATGTCTTTTGATGAATCTCTATAAGGTGATGCTTATTTAACCAATTTCACCAAGATAAAAAAAGTGCTTCTGGAAAGTTAGGTTATAGGAACCAGTGTTTAAGTCTGCTCTGGAATCTACTTAGTGAATTTTGTTCAAAGTTAACATCAGTCAAGATTGTCAGGTTTCTGTACTCAGAACTGAGATAAAATACACTATATTGTGGTTTAAAATTAAAATACCAAAAAATTATTCTGAGACTCTGGAGGGCTGGACTTAGGTCTGTGCCAGAATAAATGACTAATATATGACATATGTAAATAAAAGAGATGAATCATGTGAGGGGGACTAATACAAAGTGAATGTGTTTGAACGGGCTGTTGATCAGTGCACCCAAAAGACTGTGGGGGCTGAAGTGCAGGAGAGCCTGCTTACTACCATAGCGAGGTAAATTGCATATTCCTCAGGCGTTTCCTAAGGGCAGCCATGCACTTACATCAGCTGGAGGATCCTGGTGAGGGGTGGAAGGCAGGGATTCCCATTTTGTTGGAATTTCAGGGCCTGTTGACTTTATTTACGTGTGAACTAACGCATTATAGTTGACGTAGGGTATACGGTTAGGAAACTCTTAAAAGGCTATGAATGAACCTGACTGCGGTAGAGGTAATGACTCTTATTTTTACAACGCTGCAAGAAGGAGGGAAGGAACTGAGGCAGAAGAAGCAGAAGTGGTTTGTGCTGCCTTGGTATCTTGCAGGTTGGTAGGGATAGTTGCTAGCAGAAGCGATACATGATCAGTTTGTGTATCCTTTTTAAGACCTGTTCATGATACTTCACCCACCGCTTTTGTCTCATGCCACTTTCTCGCTTTTAGTTGGCTAGAAACTAAGGGAAAACTAGATGGGCAACTGACTTTTCTTACAGCGTATATTCGGGTTTGGATCTTTTAAGCGTCCAGTGAGCTGCAACAGAAGATGCCAGTGGTACCCTAGAATCCACCCGATGCTCCTGTTTCCCCTGTACTTGGGGTTATAAGAAGTTTCCAAGCAGGTCAAGGGTGGCTGTGCTCCGGAGCATCAGACCTTCACCCCTTGTGCTGTGCGCGTGCTGTGCTGCATGAGACGTTTCACAGCCTGTGTTTGAGGAGGACAGGAGCAGACAGATGTACTTCAGCAGGCCAAGAACAGTCTGTCAAAGTGAATTTGGGTTGAAATGTTTTTTTTCTAGGGGCTCTCTAGCCAGCAGGTGGCAGCCGCTATTAACATGTCAGTGCAAACAGACTCTTAATGCATGCTGAAAACTGCTTTCCATCCTGTTTTACTTGTGCTTGTAGCCTGGTTTTTCACGCGTGTCTGTTGGTGGTTTTTGTTTTTTTTTCATGAGTTTCATGGGAGGGAATTTAATAAGCAGTACATTATCACAGCAGCAAAGATGATGAGAAAAAAAAGGTTTAATCTTGCTCACAAGATATTGTGCAGAGCTTCTTATGCTGGTACTACAGGTGAGAAGGCAGCTAAGAGCTGAATGCATTGAGTGCATTCAATATTAAATCTGAAAATAATTTAAAACCAGTTATGATATTATAAATGAGTTAGACCAGGTATAGAATGCCATTTCTAAGGAGTATGGAAGGTAAAACTGTGCTGTGGAATGGGAAATGTTGATTTTATCTCTGCAGTCTACCCTTCCACCCGATTTTTGTCAAGGTTAACATATGGATCATAGGATTTCAGACAGTGTATGACTCTGTATGCCTATGAATCTTACTAGGAAATTTTACAGATGTCCGTCAGGAAGGTTTAGGCCCATATCTCTGTTTTTTTTCTCAAAAGAATTATTTGACTTTTGAATATACATTGTAAAATGCAACACATCATATAAATTTAGAAAGATTTCCTGTTTCTGCAAATCGGGCAATCCAGTTGTTGCTCTGTGAGCTTGATGTGATGACATACAGCTGCAGAGACTGTATGTACCTGAGAATGCAGACTTGAACCCTGTCAGGAAACATGCCCCAGTGACTATGGTGCTACAAAGGCAGCGTATAGCGGGCTGTCCAATTTGACAAACGCAGCCTTTCACCTGCTCCAGGCGGACTCTGGGAAGAAGACTTGTGCCGTTTTTGTTGCAGTACAGGGTACTTAGTTAAGGAATTTTCACTGAGAGCATGGAGTAATGGGTCCAGATTAGTCCTTTAGAGAACTGTAACCCTGGGTAAAGGAAATTATTGAAACTGACCTCAATTCCTACATCATGATCATCTTGGAAAAGCCAAGGGGAGAACCGGAATGATCTGGTTGCAAAAACCAGCCTCTGTTTCTGCTACTGTCAAGGCTATAAGTAGTTGTCTGTATTAATAAACTGTATTATTTAACATCTCTCACCACTGCTCTTGAAGACTGCTCTTAACACCTGGGGCAAAATGCATATTAATACAAATTACTTTTGATTAAAACCATTATTATTTTAGCACAAAAAGGAAGGGGGTGGTAGAAAGGAATGTTCTCTTTTTAAATATTTAAATACTCATTATACCAAAGTGATACAAATTACTGGCTGACTGACAACTTGCTAATAATAGCTTAAAAATGCAAATAGAGCTATTATCCCAATTGACACTAATTGGAACTCTTTTGGCAGCCTCTGAGGGCAGGGCAGGAAGATTTGATTGTTTCCTCCAGCTTAAATCAGGTTGGTGAGGAAGCATAGGGAAGCTCCCCTGTTAATAAACAGGTTGCCGTTGCTTGGGCTGATAATGGGCTACCATCTGCGGACATTGAAATTCTTTATGGTGTATTTCAGGCATGTGCTCCAAAGTTGTGATTTCTGTCTGCACACTATTTCAGTGAAGGTGGTGCTCTGGACGGGCCCCATGCGGCTCCCGCTCTGCTGGGGCTGAGTTGGTGCCGTCTGCAGGAATCTGAGCGTCAAACACTCAGCTCTTTTTGAAAGCCCTTCATTGTCTTTCCTGAATTATAAAAAGGATTTTTTTTCACTGTCTGTAGTTGAAAAGTGTGCTGACACAGAGGCATTCAATACTGTTTCCCACAGCCTTCTCCTGGAGAAACTGGCTGCTCATGGCTTGGAAGGATGTACTGTTTGCTGGGTAAAAAAAATGGCTGGATGGCCGGCCCAAAGGATCGTTGTGAATGGAGGTCAATCCAGTTGGCAGCCATCACAAATGGTGTTCCACAGGGCTCAGTATTGGGACCAGTTTTGTTTAATATCTTTATCAATGATATTGATGAGGGGATTGAGTGTACCCTCTGTAAGTTTGTAGATGACACCAGGTTGAGTGGGAGTGTTGATCTGATTGACGTTAGGAAGGCTCTACAGAAGGATCTGGATAGGCTGGATTGACGGGCTGAGTCCAGTTGCAGGACATGCAACAAAGCTAAGTGCTCGGTCCTGCACTTGGGTCATAACAACCCCATGCAACGCTGCAGGCTGGGGGAAGAGTGGCTGGAAAGGTGAAAAGGACCTGGAGGTGCTGGTTGATAGCTGGCTGAACATGAGCTAGCGGTGTGCCCAGGGGGCCAAGAAGGCCAACAGCATCCTGGCTTGTATCAGAAATGGTGTGGCCAGCAGGGCTAGGGAAGTGATTGTCCCCCTGTACTCAGCTCTGGTGAGGCAGCACCTCGAATACTGTGTTCGGTTTTGGGCCCCTCACTGCAAAAAGGACATCGAGGTGCTGGAGCGTGTCCAAAGAAGGGCAATGAAGATGGTGATGGGAGTAGAAAACAAGACTTACAAGGAGCAGCTGAAGGAACTGGGACTGTTTCCTCTGGAGAAGAGGAGGCTGAGGGGAGACATCACTCTACAACTACCTGAAAGGAGGTTGCAGCGAGGTGGGGGTTGGTCTCTTTTCTCAGGTAACAAGTGATAAGATGCAAGGCAATGGCCTCAAGTTGTGCCAGGGGAGGTTTAGATTGGATATCAGGAAGAATTTCTTCACAGTTAGGCATTGGAACAGGCTGCCAAGGGAAGTGGTGGAGTTGCCATCCCTGGAGGTATGTAAGAGATGTGTGGGTGTGGCACTTAGGGACATCGTTTAGCAGTGGACTTGTAGTGTTAGGGGATGGTTGGACTTGATAGTCTTGAAGGTCTTTTCCAACCTAAATGATTCTATGATTCTAAATCGGTATGAATTTTTCATGCAGAATCTGGCATAGGAGATGGCAGAGGTATCTACTGGAAGAAAGGACTGATGTCCTTTTTACACTTTGCATAGCAGAGAGGTCAGTATGTTGGGTGTTACTGGTGACATCCAAAATATGAGACAGCCTCCTGGTTTAAGGCAAGATATCTGTAGTGACACCCCTGTGATGCTCTCCTGGATGACAGGCCAATACGTCTGTATTAGTTACTCTGTCTCACTGAACTTTCTGTTTTCTTAGCAACCATTTTCTTGCTGTCTGTGGTTCTCCACCCTGAACAGTCCTCCCTGCCTTCTCTTCCCTTGCACTGAAATCCATAGAATAAGCTGCAATAGCACCGGTGTTAGGAATTGTATTGAGGTCAAGGATATGGTGTGGGCACCCATGTGCTTCCTTGTGAGCACCTCAAATTCTCTATCTGGAGTTGCATATTTCCCAGCCATGTTTGTTAACATTTCGTACAGACTCTTCCCTGTTGCTGCCACCACACTTGAGTGTGTTGTACAAAGAAACCTGGTGTGACAGCCTGCTCTTTGCAGTAGATGAGTTACTCATGGAAAAGATATGTTAACAACCCAAAGGTAATTAGAAAAACAGATATGTGCATGTGTGGAGTGCTGTGACATCCAGCTCTGTTTTCTGACATAATGCATTTTATGTCATATTTTGAAGCACAATGAGATGCCACTCCCAGCACAGTTCTTGAACCATCTAGTTTCCTAAAACGATAGGAATCTTGGGCTCAGTTCCTTACTCCAATATAAACTTCCCTGGTGAACTGGAGAAAGCCTCACTGCCTTCTTCAGTGGAGCCACATCCTGCTCTCAAAAGGATGCTGTGAAGGTAAGCTCAGGAATGACCAGCTGGAATTCATATTTTCTTCACTTCTGGCTGCATGTGGTTGCCTTGATACAATGATCTCGGTTTGGAGTTTTCAGTGGGAAGGTGGATTTTTTTTTTTCCTTCTCCCCTGCAGGAAAAAAAGCATGGGGATCTGGAGCTTAAACATGGTATTTGGAGACAATGAGACAGGTTTCCCATCTCTTTTGAGTGTAACTCTGAGCTGACCATGTAGATTGAGCAAGCCCATGTTTTGATGCTATGTGTCAGAAGGTGCTGCTCAATAGCTGTGTCCCTACTGAATGGTGTTTGCTACCCAGTGGTGTCTCGGCATTGCCAAAGACAGCTGGCTGAGAGCAGTGCACCACAGTGTCAGTGAGCTCAGTCAGAGCTTCCAGCTCCAGATCTGGCCAGACCAGGGAAGTAAAGGAAAGAAATGCTGTTATTAGTGTTACTCAGGCGAGTGAGAGCTTGTGGGTCCTGGTTTGAGAGGAAGAAGATGAAGACAGGTTTGAGTATATGTTGGCAGTGTGCAGTTGTAAGGTGGATACCATGAGGGCAAAAGTCTGGACCCCATCTGGGTAGGTGTGAGGTGAGAAAAGGGTTGGAGCCATACCTGTGCTCCCAGAAACCTGCAGCCTTGCATGGAGATACCACCAATGGTGGTGGTATCTGAGCAAACGAATTTAGGATCCCCTGTGGTAGGGTAGGTTGACATCAAATGAATGGGGCCTTTCCAATGTTTGGGCTCAAGGAAAACTTGTTACTCTTGTTCCCTGCCATACTTCCTGCCTACCAGTTTTTATTTAAATCCACATCCTTTATCTCAACAGAGGCTTGGAGATGAACTTTCCTGTTTGAGCTGTAAAAATGCAAACCAAAATCAGCTGAACTGCATGCTGGGAGAATAATAGAAATGTTTTGCAAAATCCATTTGTATTAGGTCATCTCTGCTTAAGCGAGACGTCTGTTAAATAGTCAAGCGGAGGACTGCGAAATGCCATGACGTTCTGTGGAGGATTGAAAGCCTCAGCTCTGCTAAGCAAGCAACACATCTGAGAAAAACAACGCCTCAGAGGGCTCTAGATACAAATGGACTTTGGTTGGGGAATTGGGCAGAGCTGCAGCCCAGAAACTATGTTAGCAGAGTGACGGCACTGCTCATCTCCGTCACCACCTATCCCAAGGGATGTGGTGGAGTGGGATGGGCAGTCCTGCAAGCCCAAGGTGCCTTAGAAGTAGCACAGAGAAGACAAGTCTGCTCATTCTTACAAGTGATGGGATCTGACCTACCTGTCCTGCCCTCTGGTTTGCAGACACATCCCAAAGCAGACACACTTGTCTATCCTGAGCTTGCAGTCCCTATCTCCAAGAGGGCTTTTTCACAGATTCACAGAATCACAGAATGGTTTGGGTTGGAAGGGACCTTAACGATCATCTAGCTCCACCCCTCCCTGCCATGGGCAGGGACACCTTCCATTAGACCAGGTTACTTAAAGGCCTATCCAACCTGATCTTGAACACTTCCATGGATGGGGCATCCACAGCTTCTCTGGGCAACCTGTTCCTGTGTCTGGGCACCCTCATAGTGAAGAATTTCTTCCTTATATCTAATCTAAACCTACCCTCTTTTAGTTTAAAGCCAATACCCCTTGTCCTGTCACTGCATTCCCTGATAAAGAGTCCCTCCCCATCTTTCCTGTAGGCCCCCTTTAGGTACTGGAAGGCTGCTATAAGATCTCTGCAGAGCCTTCTCTTCTCCAGGCTGAACAACCCCAGCTCTCTCAGCCTGTCTTCATAGGAGAGGTGCTCCAGCCCTCTGATCATCCTTGTGGCCCTCCTCTGGATGTGCTCTGACAGGTCTTTGCCTGTCTTGTGCTGGGGAGGCCACAGACCTCAATGCAGTACTCCAGGTGGGGTCTCACAAGAGCAGAGTGGAGGGGGAGAATCACCTCCCTCGACCTGCAGCCCAGGATACAGTTGGCTTTCTGGGCTGCAAGTGCACATTGCCAGCTCCTATTTAGTTTTTCATCCACCGGTACCCCCAAGTCCTTCTCTGCAGCGCTGTTCTCTATCAACTCATTGCCCAGCCTGTATTTGTGCTTGGGATTGCCCTGACCCAGGTGCAGGATCTTGAGCTTGGATGTGCTGAGCTTCATGAAGTTCGCATGGGCCCAGCTCTTGAGCCTGTCAAGGTTCCTTTGGATGGCATCCCTTCTGTTCAGCATGTCGCCTGCACCACACAGCTTGGGGTTGCCCACAAAAAGCCTTTCCTCATCCTGCAGCCTCAGAAAAATAAGAACAATACCTAAACTGGAGTAGAACTTCTCTGTCATGGAAAGAGAGAAGAGGACAAGTCCTCTGGGACGCTCCCTTCCAGGGCATGATCACTAAGCTGGGGGCAGCAAGGTAACTGAGCCCTTCCAGACTGGAGCCTTTGTCAATGCCAGGCCTGACTACAGCTATTGACTGATTATTTATTTATTTATCTATTAAATTTTATTTTTTCTTCAAACCACACTAGTGTTGTTTCAACAATGTGATAAATCTTTCGGCAAATCAAGCTAAAAGTTACCAGAAGGCGATGGCTGGGTGGAGACAGTCTGCTTGCTTGGTGCTTTCATGCTTATTTCAGAAGCACCTAGGATCTATTTAGAGTGATTTTAACTGTTTTATTGCCATCCAGAGTTCAGTGTGCCTAGTCCAGTAGAGAAATTTAGTCATTTTCTCCTGAATTGTGCTCAGGGCCTAGTGGATCACACCAGCCACATGCTGACCACGTCCAGGCAAACGTGTTTCTCTTGGTCAAGCTGTCTGTCCTAGCATAGGATTGCCAGGCTTGTTCTGTGCCATAAAATCCTTTTCCAGAAACAAAACAAAACAACGAAAAAACCAATTTAACTCAAAGGAAAACAAAATTGGTTTTGCCATGGTCTAAGATAAAAACATTTATGTTTTATTTTCAGAAACACAGCTACCCTAAAACTATACCCAGGTCTAATGAAAGAAGACGTGATCTAGTGAAAGAAGTCCATGCTCATGACAGGGGGGTTGGACTAGATGATCTCTAAAGATCCTTTCCAACCCAAACCATTCTGTGATTTTATAAAAATGGAAGTAGTCCCTTCATTGACACAGCTAAAAATGCTCTGTTTGGACCAACCTAGGGACTGAAAATCACTAATTTCTACTAATCCCCTCCCTCTGGGAAGTAAACTTTCTCAGTGTCTGATGATCTCAGCAGCTTCTGGTGGTGCTCAGGACCTTGAAGAAGGGACTCAGCAACATCCAAAGAGCAGAACACCAGAGACCAGTCACCTACCAGGCAGGGTCTGTATGGGGAAACAGGACCTGATGTAAAAGTGAAATGATTAAATAGTTTATATCGATACATATTTTATCAGTAAGACAGTTTACTGCCCCAAGCAAATTGAAATGCATGTAACATTGGTCCACATAGATAGAAACAGTATGATGATCTAGAGATCAATTTGGTGCATTTTGTTTTGTTTTGTTTTGTTTTTTTTCCCTCATCTCCCTTTTTCTTCCAAATAGTGCTTGTGGAGGATGCCAGGCTACAGGAATTTTGTTCAGACCTCTCAGCGTGATTTATTTATTTTTAAATCACACCTCCTTCACTGTTAAAGAATTAAATGATTTCAAAATAGCTCATGGTGATTAATGTAGGGTTTTGTTCAGATATTTCTGCTCTGGTGCAGAAGAACACAAGCTAAAACAGCTGGAGCTGTCAGACAGCCCTCCTGTCATGTTTAAAATTAAGCATGGCTTACTGCCCCAGCTTGAAATAGAAAAGAAGATAAATGCAATGACTAACTCTCTGTAGAAATGTGTCCTCTACGTAAATGTCTTGCTGAAGTAGTCTATTAAAGAAACAATTACTATGGTGTAATTTTTTATCATAGACAAAGTGTGATTTTTATATTTTTTGTTCACTTCTTTCCTTCCCAAATGCACTTTTTTTTTTTTTTAAATCTTGTGCTCTATGAGATTGTGAAGAGGTATTTGCATTGATTTACTCTGCCTCTTTGTTTTTGCTAGCATTCTTCTTCTCTTAGCATGCAAATGACTGATTAGAGACTTCTTTGAGATAATGAAATAATAGTTTAAATATGCAAATACTTGCCAGTGATGACCTGGCTCTATCAAAGTTCCTAGGAGGGAATGAGAGATGCCTACATTATTCCTGTGGATAAAAGTTGCCCTTGCACAGCAATATACTTGCAGCCCTCTGGCTCCCTGATAATTTCTCACTGCTAATTTTGCAGTGCCAAAGAACAGGTCACACACACATGCAGTGTGTAAATGGTGTGGGATATGAAAACATCAGGCATAGTTCATACTTCCCAGTCGCTGCCTGTGCTTACTGCATGCTGGCAGGTTTTGTTTCTATGTGCACACACACGTGCTGAGGACTAAGGGCAGAAAAACTTTGCAGTTTTGCATAGGAGCCTTCCTGCTGCACAACCAGATGCTATGTGAAATGCCTCAGCTGGAGGAGATGCTTTGGCAGCCGCTAATGGAAAGCACTGCTGCTGCCACTGGCCACTGGCACAGCAGAAAGCCTGGTGTCAGCGGGGTACAAAACTTTCTGAGTTCATCTGTTGGCAGACGTGTTACTTTAATACACACATAATTTCATAGAATATTGATATTACAGGGAGATCAGCAGTTTTTAAGAACTGGATAAGAAACATGTGATGGGCACCCAGCACAGATTTAGGATAAATATTGTTATCATCAGGGTATTGTTGACAGAACAGTATTTACATTCTATGTTTTAATTACTGGCTGATGCCTGCTAAATCCCAGGAGTCAAAAAGCCACTTCCAAGGTGATGCCCATCTCAAGGCAGTGACAAGGCTGGACGTGGAGCGGTTTTGTCCTCTGCAGCTCCCCAGCTAGGGGGAGAAGCTCTGCTCCCTGTAACGCTGGATTTCAGGATGGGGAGAGGTACCTTTGTGTGAGAGGCTAAACAAAGAGTGGAACGAGGTAAAAAAAACTGATTTTGCTTCAAACGCAAGGAAAGGGATAGGTGTATAGCAAATTTAATGTTCTCTGAAGTGATAGCAGTACTTGACAGACAGAAATGGATGGCTCCGTCCAGGATACTCTGTGAAACGTGCACTTTAACTTAAGGCTTATCTTTACACTAAATCTCAGGATTTTTATTTGCTTGTTTAGTTATTTCTGTTTCAGTTGAGTCTGAAGGCATCAGTATCAAAAACCAAAGTACAGGACGTATCATTCATGATTTTCAATTAAGTTACCTAGAACAATGTTGCAACCACTCAGGAGCCATTTTTGTTGCCATTATAACTTTTGATCTCCGTTGCTCAGTGGAGATGGAAATAGAAAGATTCATGAGCACTTCAGTAGATCAGAGCTTTGGAGAAATACCGAGCTTTAGCAATTTGCCATAATCGCCCTTCAATGCTACAACAGCTGCCTCAGCTGGATTGAATGCTTAACGTGCGTGTTTATGGGTGTCGTGATTGTTGTATCTTTTGAGGTGTGTTTGTAAGGCGCAGTGATGCGAGAGGACTAAGGTCACATTGCTGCTCTGAACCCCTGAGCACGCTTGCCTCCCTGCAGTAGCCTGTGTTTTGAACCATGGCTGTGTCCGCCAGTGGAAGCTGGTTGAAAGAGGGGATTCTGGCTGCTGGACAGTGCTGCTGGCCCCTGCTCAGTTTCCTTTCAGAAAGAACTTGTGTAGATTTTCTCAAGACAATATTTAATGATATAATGTAACCAATTACACTTTTTTTTTTTTTTTTTTGATAAACAAAGAGCATCTGGCTTGCTTGCTCTGCATCTCAGATCACCGAAATATCCTATTCAGGTAAAGTTGCTAATCTCTAGTACAAACAGAAATACTTTATCTTTTATTTCCTATGTCACCTGTTTATTAACATCATCATGTATATTAAAAAAAAACAATAATAAAGATTAGAGAAACGATACTCCATGGCAGTTCCTGCACACACTTTCTGTGTCAGGAAGGTGAAAACTCTCTCTGTACAATTCTAATAGTTGACCAAACAGTTGACAGTTCAAAGCGAAAGTCCTGCTGAGAAGCATGGAGAGGATCTTGAGAAATACCCTTAGCAGCAAAGAAAGATAAGTACATACTTTTAACAACTGTTATGTGAAATGTGTTTTTCCTGCTGCTGCGATCTCTCTCTGTGCACTCAGTTGGTGTGGCTGTGACAAACATGGACCTCCTAGCTGTCTTCTGCCGTGCTCTTGGGCTTGTTGGACTTCCTCGAAACCGACGTGGTGTGCAGCCCTTCTGGCTGGGGACTGCTGTAACAGCAGTATCTCATGGCTGTTCTCATGAAGCCAGCAACAGAATAACAAGGAGGTAATGAAAATCCTGGAGAGGACACAGGCCCAGCTGTCCCTTGGGTGTCCATAGCAAGGGGTATCTTCTGCAGTACAGAGGTAAAGTTTCAATGCTCTGTAAAATTACAGAGAAAGGGAGCACCTAGTACAAGGTGACACTTTTCCCCCTTGAGACAAGCATTTTGGTGGTTTTGAGACTCTGTGGTGGCATTCTAGTGTACAAACACATGGCTTGCTGCTAGTGCCAGGCACTAATAAAAAACAAACAAACAAACAAACAAAAACAAAAATAACAACAACAACAAAAACAATATATATTAAAGCCATGAAATTTTATAAAAGACTCGCTCAAATATCCCATTCTGAATATTCTCCTTTCTGAATCATTTAAAAATTTTCTTAACATATTGCCTGGAAACTTCATTTCTTTTTCGGCGTAAAGCTTGAGAATCTTATATAATCCTATGACTCCTGTACGCGGTGCCTGTCGAAAACATCAGAGGAACTGAGAGGTGACAGCACTGCCTTGGCATTGGTCATCTTTCTCAAGGGGCATCTTGAACAAGTTTTTGTAAGAACTAGTATTAAAAACTATGAAACATCTGTTTTGCTTGCCAAAGGAAAAAACAAAAGATTCTCTCTTAGCTACATAGTTCACCTATAAAATCTACTACCATTAAATAAATATCTTTGAAATGTACTAATAGTGTATTAATGTTACGGTTCAGGCTGACTTTAACATTTCCACTGGTCTGTAATATGTAATGGGCTCATTGGTTTCTGTTCAACACTTCCCAGTGGGAGACAGAGTAAATTCATCGCTTTGAAGGGGACTAAAAAAAATCTGCTATCATTCTGTTTGTATGTTTTATTTTTCTGTTCGGCACTAAAGCTCTTTTTTTTTTCTAATAAATATAAGTTATCTGAGCTGGAAAGTGCTCCAGCTAATATTCATTTAGCCATTTTAATGGTAAATGCTGGATGAGATTCACTTTTCATATTCAGTACAATAAATCATCTCCTCTGCAACGCAGGTAGCTGTGTGCTTTAAATGCAGCAATGCCAGCAGCGATGGTAAAACAAATGTTTCCCAAGATAACAATAAAAAAGGCAAGCGAATAAACTCTTCTCAGACTCTCAGCCCTGAACAGAGGCAGGCACTTTTAAAAGGTAGAGAGGGAAATATTTTGTGCTGTTCTATCTTCTTTTCCAAGTGATTTCCGAAAAACAAGCTCACCCCAACCAGCAGCCGGTGTGGCACCAGAACGTGCAGCGGGTCCCGTGGCCCAGGCTGCCTGGGCTGCAGGCAGGAGCGTGGCACAGGGGTGAGCTGAGTGCGGGGCTGCTTCTGTGGGGCTGCCCCAGAGGACTTCATGGTAATGAATGCAGCAGCTCTGTTTCTGCGTGGAGTCCCAGTGCCCCGTAAGGCACCGCATGGTGCATCTCAAAAATAAAAGCTGTGAAAGAAATGAAACGGCAAGCAGAATTATTTCTTCAGCTATGTGGTGTACTGCTATTAAAATAAACTCAAGCACCTGGGTACATCCTGTGAGCAGTAAAAAAGAAACATCTCAGTGCATACGCAAAATTTTCATCTGCAAACAAATAACTGAAGATATATGCAAAATGTCTCTTGAAATCTCTCTTTTCTATCACCCTGAAAACTTAATTTCTCAGTGGTGCCCATCATATAACTTAACAAACATAACTATAGCCTATTTTTCACTCAGAAGATCTGTCACCGTTGTTTGATTCCCTGTCCAGCAGGGTTTAATGTTTAACTTTTGCTTTTAAATGCAGTGTTAATATAGCCCCGCTGTATATATGTTCCTTCACATGAATGTCTTCTCCAAGCAGGGTTTGCTTGCAAAGGATATTGCTTGAATTTTAGTGCTTCTGTACACTGTGCTTATTGGTTTCTGAGTATAACAGCAGTGAAAATAAAAAGCATTTCCGCATGCCGAAATAGAATGTTTTCAATTAAAGGTGTTCATCTGTTGCTCAGTTAGACATTTTCAGTACAAACTAGTTCCTGTAGAAAGCAATGATGAAAGTATAGTGACTTGTTGGTGCAGGTACGTCTTTTAACTCTTCTACAGCTGTGCTTCGAAAATAGCAGTATAAGAAAGGGTTTAGATGGAAGAAAAAAAAACAAAACAAAAAAACACAACAAAAAAAGCTTTTTTTTGTAGGTTTTTGCCCCCCCCCCCCCAAATAAAACTATTAATTTGCCAGAGCTTTTTTTTAACTTTCCACCTTATCTTTTATTGTTCTTTGTAAGCTTAGGCAGCTGCATGCACCCCGCATAGGAGTTTCAATAGGAGTTTCTGAGCTCTGAGCTGAGGAGTTGCTGTTTTATTTTGACAGGAACCAGATATCTATCAGGGATGGAACAATGATCATTTTTAATGAATATCATAATGAATTTCATAGAGCCCAGATGTCCCTCCTGTTGACAAATGTCTCAGTCTATGCTCCTTCAAAAATATTGAAATAATATGAAGAGAGTCTGCTTGTCATCCCTGAAGGATGTAGATAGGTTTGAGGACATTTTTATGCTTGCTACCTGCAAAGGCAAAGCAAAATAAAACCTACTCTTCCAGAAACAACTATTTTCTGTAAATGGAAGTTAGCTGTTTTAGAGGTAGCATGAGGACACAGAGCCGTATGTGAACGCGCAGGCAGAGCAGCGCAGCATCACCCCAGGGAAGGAGCCGCGGCGTGCTCCTGTCCTGATGCTCTGGGAGAAGTTCATTAACAAAGTCTGCAATATTATGGCTAAGGGAACTGTTCAGGCTCATCGTGGAAAAATTTGGTCATTAGCGAAGTTTGCTCTGGGACTTGCGCAGTATCTCTTCATGCCAAAGCAGTTATCTGAGCTATAGTTTAAGTAGGTACAGGGACAAAGTCTGCATATAAATAACAGCTCTTGGTAGCTCTGAAGGAGCTGTTACTGGCTTACTCTGAAAAAACAGCATTTTTAAGAATCACTTTAATAATTTTAAAAACAAACATCAAAAAAATAAAACAAAACAAACAAACAAACAAACAAAAAAAAACAAACAAAAAAACCCCACCCTCTTGGTATTATTCTGCCCCAGCTAATGATGGCTGGAGGCTGGACTCCTCCACAGAGCTCTCCCTGCTCAGGCATTTCCAGAGTCTTCCTTTCCTTTTGCTTAGGACCACCCTGAGAAAGAGCAGCCTGGCATGACCACAGCAAAGGTCTTGCTTGCGGCAGCCGGGTGGGCGAGTGCTGCGGAGCCCACGCTCCCCTGGCGAGGTGTGTACAGGGGTCAGACCCCTGCCAGTTCCCCACCCTAAGTTTTGCTGCATCTGCGCAGTGGGGGACCTGTCTCCATGCAGTAGCAGAGAGATGGAGATGGTGGACCGAACTGCTGGTGCTTTGGTCACGCTTGGGCTGCTGTGAGCCTGACTTCAGCATCCCCTGCATGGGGAAGGGGCGCACGTCTGCACGAGGGAGACAGTATCTATCAACTACAGCCTGTGTAGAGATGCCCATTTATGGTCTTATAGCAGCCAAATATTAACCTTTTGCAATATTAATCTTTTAGGTTTTACTCTGTGCCATAATTCAAGGTGATGGTGGAAGTGAGGAGTTTCTCTGCTGGTTCCCTACTCAGAGCCAGCAAGCATGGGGGAGCCAGGAGGACCTGGGATTTGGGACCTAAGCTGAGCCGGTGGGCAGCAGATGAGAGGCCACCAGCCATGAGGCACCTGAATGACATATTTTGGGGGAAAAGAGAAGCAAAAAGTGGGCAGAGCACGTTGGAGGTGGGCTGTGATTTCAAACTGCCTGCAGCACCTCCCCAGTGGGACAATTACCAGCATCATCAGGTAGTACCTGGTCTTGCTCTCTGTGCTGACTTCCTAGAAAGATTTTTAATATCTTGTTCTAAAAGCTCACTCACATTTCACTGATTGATGGCCTTGCCGCAGCTTTATTGATTAGATGCTGCAGCTTGAGGGATGTCAGGCTCGGTCTGTGTCACAGATGTGGCTGGCTGTGATAGAGGCAGCAGGGGATTCAGTGAAAGCCTCCTGAAACCTTGCGGTGGAGGTGCAGAAATAAAAACATAAGTAGCCTGGGGCTGCAAGCAATGCCATCCATGACAAAAAAGCATTTAAAAGCTAAAGGAGACAACTGCCTCAAAAGGGAGAGTAAGGACAACAGAAATGATTAAAAAATCCCTCTGAAGTTTAAGCACTCAGTAATGTACAAACTATATTGCTTTCTAATAAAGACAGAAAAAAAGGCATAAGAGTAAGGCTGTGAATTCCCACTTGAGCCTTGAGACATCAGGAGGAGCCTGGTGGGAGCAACACGGACTCAGGCAGAATACCAGAGGGAAACAGAAGTCCTCCTCTTCCTCCTCTTCTTTCTCCTCCTCCTTCTCCTCCTCCAGAGCATCGTTGAGCTAAACTGTGTTCTCCCTGCACACTGGAGAAACAGGCTGCTGCTCCAAACCTCCTCCTAAATGCAGCTTTCGGAAAAACTGCCCTGAAATGTTAAGGACTTTTTTTTGTGCTGTAGGTGGAGTTAGTTGGAACATTTCAGTCCATGCCTTTTGGTGTGTGTTTTTTTTATTTGTATCTGGGAATGTGTGCCTGTGCAAAAGTATACATCAATGCCAATTTTAATCTTATTGTTCAAAACATGAATTAGCACTTGCCATCAGAAATGAAGATGAATCATTTCAAAGGTCAAATTAAAAACATTCTTCAGACAGCCACGTAACAGGAGAGTATTTGAAGCTGGAGGGTCAGCCTTTCCTTCTAGGGAAAATGGTTTTATGGGAAGATTCAGGCCCAGCCCTTTGCTGGATGCTGTTAACTAACACCTGTGCTGTCCTCTGAACACGTGAGACCCACTGGCACTGCTGTCTGGGGTTAGCTGTTTTTTTTTTCCCCCTTCCCTGAGCATCACTCAGCGCACATTTGCACATTTCTGCACTCCCTTTGCCGCGCCCACAGCCCAGCAATCAGCTTCCCCTCCTCACTGAGCTCAGCGGGAGCTGATACAGGAGTTCATTGGTCTGAAAACAAGCCCCGGGAAGACGAACAGCTGGCAGAGCACTAGTACCACCGTGTCTCAACACTTGTGCAATGACCGTCATGAACCTGCCTCAGGTTTCCTGCTGTGCAGCCCCTGCCTCCTTCCTGCAGGCAGCAAAATGATGCGTGTAAGGATGCAGCATCCAGACCGAAGCTGCTGCCACCAGCCTCCGCTCCTCATCTGAGCTGATCATCGCTGGTTTCTGAAATCAGATCTGCGGGGTTGAGCTCTGTTGTCAAGGGTGAGCCTACAGCTCTTCATTTCTGCCAGCACGACCGCAAAGTGCTGTTGAAAAGTGAGGACAGGGCCCTGCCTATTTTTGAAAGTCTCACCTGTGTCTTGCATATCATTCAGCTCACCTGTACTGGCAACAGGACTGGAGAAACATCTCGCTAGGAAGCCTGAGAGGTAAATGTCGAGGTCTGCCTTGCACACTTTTGCCTTCAGTATTTTCCTGACCTATGAATATCATCACATGATGCGTCCAGTCCTGTTCAACGTCTTCATTAATGATCTGGAAGATGGGGCAGCATGTACCCTCAGCAAATTTGCAGATGACACAAAACCGGGTGGAGTGGCTGATACACCAGAAGGTCGTGCTGCCGTCCAGAGGGACCTGGACAGGCTGTAGGAACCTCCTGCAGTTCGACAAGGAGGAACGACCCCAGGCACCAGGACATGCTGAGCGCTACCTGGCTGGAAAGCAGCTTTGCAGAAAAGGACTGTGGTGTCCTGGTGGACACCAAGTTGAACATGAGCCAGCAATGTGTCCTGGCTGCAAAGAAAACTAATAGTATCCTGGGCTTGATTAGGCAAAGCATTGCCAGCAAGTCAAGTGAGGTTATCCTGCCCCTCAGCTGAGCGTTGGTGAGGTCACACCTGAGGTGCCATGTCCAGTTCTGGGCTCCTCGGTACAAGAAAGACATGGAGTTCCTGGACCGAGTCCAGAGAAGGGCCAAAAGGATGACGAAGGGCCTGGAGCACCTCTGCTATGAGGAGAGGCTGAGAGAGCCAGGACTGTTCAGCCTGGAGAAGAGAAAGCTCAGGGGGATCTCACCAATGTGTATAAACACCTGAGGGGAGGGTGCACAGAGGGTGGAGCCAGGCTCTGCTCAGTGGTGCCCAGTGCCAGGACAAGAGGCAGAGGGCACAAACAGAAGCACAGGAGGTTCCCTCTGAGCACGAGGAAGCACTTCTTTACTGCGCAGGTGATGGAGCACTGGCACAGGTTGTCCAGAGAGGTGGTGGAGTCTTCCTCCTTGGAGATCTTCAAAAACTGCCTGGAAATGGTGCTGGGCAACCTGCTCTGGGTGGCCCTGCGTGAGGAGAGGGTTGGGCCAGATGACCTCCAGAGGTGCCTTCCAACCACAGCCATTCTGTGGTGCCGTGAAGTGGGATCTGTTTTAAGCACGAGCAGACCTAGGTGCTGTCTGTAACCTAGCAGGAGAAAGGTCCTAAGTCCACCAGCACTTGTAATGGGTGCAACTGGGGGGAGGCCTCAGATAAACTTGAAAATAGAGTTTGCTGAGTTCATTTCAAAAATGGAAAACAGCAACCAGTTAATCACTTTGTATTACTTCTTTTGAAATTTGCCTTGTATATGCTGGCTGTTTTTACTGCTGATTAATCTGTCAGGAAAGCTTGTATGAAAGCATCAAACAGAGAACGCTAGCTTTTAGCAGGTGGAAGGAAAATAGCCAGATGCTTTGGCATCTGGTGAGATGTATGTAGCATTTTGGGACTGTCCTAGAAATATAGTAACCAGACATTTTAATTAAAAAGGTGATTGCACTCATATTTTCTCTTTCACATTGCATTGGTGCAAGTCAATAGGTGTTTTTATTGTGAATCTGAGGGCTAGAATTTATTAAAAGCTTGGCTTTCAAATAACAAACCTACAATATTGGATGATATCCACAGCAAGTTATTCCACCTGGAGCTGGGGGATACAGAAGGCCCTTTTCATTCAGTCAATTCATGTCTTGGTTTCCACAGGGGCGAGGATAGACAGCACCTTGTGTGGCCCAGAGCAGTCCTGGGAGCTCCTGCCTCCAGTAACTACTCCCCCAAAGCTTTCACCAAACCCGCAAGAGGAGACTCACAGCCTCACTGCAAAAGGAAGTCGTTACACTGATATGTCTTTCTAGTCTGAGACCACTGCTGCTGGGATCCGTGTCTCACTCTGGAAATAACGCCATCACTATCACCAAAGGAGGTATGTTGCAAAATCCCCGGAGTAGTTTTTATTTAAAATGTTACTATCATAAAATTCCAGACTATGAAATGAAGACCTCGGATTCACATTCAAACCTTACCCCCCTCCCCCCCACCTTTTTAAAATATATAGATACGTAGTCACAAAACGTAAAACATGCTGCAATGATACAAATATATTTTTTGATACGGAAATTACAGTACATTATAAACCATGAAAACAAATTGAGGCACTAGACTGTACATCAGCTCTGTTCTGCACTGGTTGTGAAGCTGATATAGACTCGCTTTTGATGAACAAAAGAATCTTTTCTTTGTTTAGTGAACATAACTTTACAGGTCATATCAAACGATGTGCTTTGTTGTGAGACGTCACCAGGGTTGCCGGTCTCAAAGGAGTTGTCCTTCCAGAACCGCAACGCACCTACACAACATGTATCGCTGCCACAATATGAAAAATAATCATTTTATTGAATGTCTAACTCAAAAATAACCCCCATCGATTATTGTTAAATAAATAATTATTCCATACAGTGGTTAGTTTATATTACACTGCATTGGCCATTGGAACAAATGAAGTTTTAATAAATAATGCGCGGGAATATCTCATTTACGCCTTCTCTCGTAATTCTGTGCTATGCTCCTTTCAGAGGATCCTGCAAAAAACAAAACAGCATGAAGCACGTTGTAAAGCCTCGCCTAAACCCCAGTAGGCACAAGGAAACCTCTGCAACCTGCAGCCTGCCTGGCCCCGGGCAGCCACCAGAGCGTGGGGTGGCTGCACGTCCCTGGGGAGATGCGTCCTACCCCGTCCCAAGGTCCCCGCTTGCCCAACGCGCTCCTCCTGCCTCACGGGTGGATGCACGGGGGAAGCACTGTCTGGAGGCTGCTGCAGCCATTCACCTTCCAGGCGGAGATGTGGGGTCCTGGCACAACCCCGAGATGCTTTGGTTTTGCCCCTTAGACTGCGGGATCCTTCGGGATGTCGAAGGCCTGAGCAGTGCCTTCTGCCTCTCGTCTGCGGAGCTGCTTGAAGTAACATTAACTCCGAGCCTCCTCACCTTCCAGTATCTCATTTAACAGATGGGACCTGAGCACTCAGATCAGTCTAGGAGTAGAGGCTTTCCGCGCTGACATTCCCACCTTCTGTCCCACACTGTCAGCTCTGTGCTGGGTTAAAACCTTCCCTGGCTCCAGCCTGTGCACGCAGCCATACCTGTTACTAAACTCTGCAGCAGGAGCTAAGCAAAAAAACCCAGAATACCCTGTGGGCCAACTGCCACCTAAAACAGTCTTCAGTAACAAATTCAGTGCTTAGCAGCAGTAGGAGATCTTTCCTTCTTGCTCTTTTAACACGAGAGGGAGCTCTGCAGAGGGCTCAGCAGGATGTAGCTGGTCACCGGAGTCACCTTTGCTTCGACCCCAAGGGAGCATTGCTTTCGCAGAGCGGGTGCACGCCTGACCGTGCATGCCAACGCACAGCTCTTGGGGGCATTCAGCGCTGCACGCTGCGGGGAGCTGGCGTTTTAGCTCAACGAAGGTTTTAAATTCATAAGACCTCAGTTTTCACCAGGCTAAATATGAAAAAAGAGTTGACCTTTCTTTCTCAATACGGATTATTACAGCGTCTTTGCTGTACGTGTGACTGCTCCCTGGTTTCTACCTGGAGCGGCAGCCTGGGTGGCACCAGTGTCAGGCCCTGCTGTCACGCCAGGCTTTGCATCAGCACCACGCTCGTGCCCAGCAGCGGGGCGGTACCACCATCTACACATTGCTGGGGGCTCTGGGGGTTCTGCACAAGAAGAAAACCATGGTGTGGTGCCACAAAAAGGTCTAATTCCTGCCCAGTTCAGCTTCTTTCCGGGGGGAGTGTTAGCTAGAAGTGACAGCTACCCTAGCACCTGTTCCTGATCTTGCTTTGATTACAAAGTCCTTAGGATCTTTTTTTCTCCTCAAGAGGACGAGAAGAAGCTTCCTACCATTCCTACCATTTCCTCTCAGGGAACTGGGCAAGAAAGCAGTGAATTTAGTTTTGCCTTTCAGGCAGTATTACATAGCCCAACAGGGTAAAGCTTCATTATTCCTCTTTGTTACAGATAAACACCTAAATACCACATAACAGTATCCTAACTATGCCAGCAATTTTGAAATTAGAGCAATCAAATCTTTGCCTTTTTTTAAACATTCGCCGTATATTACATCCTCATATTCATGTAAATGTAATCCCAATGGAAACCAAACCCAGCTTGTTACTTCCAGGCTATTTACTTTTATGATAGCAGATATATTTACAGGTATTATGCATTAATAGCTATTGCCACCGCAGATAAAATTGTACAAAATTATTCATGATACGTAGCAATTTGCAGAATGATGCAGAGAGAAATATTACTAGTCTGAACAGGGTTTAATTGAAAATAAAAGTTACTGACAACCATAATTGCAGAATATAGATCACAGTATGTATCCAAGTAATATAAAGGTGTCAGCCAGTAATTTAACTTTTATCATCCATTTAACAAAAACAGTGAGAACTATTTCAGAGACATGAAATAGGCATCGGTTTTTTTATTTTTTTATTTTTTATTTCAATTCCTATTCTAGGGAATTAACTGACACTTTATGGTTCACAGTGAGGGATTTCCTCATTACAGCCCTATAGCAGAGGGAAGCTGGAGCTCCTGGCAGCCTAGAATTACCCACAGGGCTTGTGCATGAGGGAGGATTACTCTGCCCTATATGGATGCTATGGGAAAACAGTAGAAATTCACAGTATCCATTCAAAGTTTAGAATGCTTTTTGCTATATTTAGGTAAAATTTAAAGCTAGAAGAGGCTGGCAATATTTAGCAGCTTGACCTGCAGAGTGAGGTGGTGTTAATGGCTGAGCTTTGCTCTTTCACCTGCTGCTCCAAGTTTATGAGGAATAATAATCTGCAGAGGTGATGAGAGTATCCCTTTATCTGGGGAGATCTGGATTTGAGTTACAAGTTTAAATGAAGTATACCTTTTCAGCCTCTGAATCTTTTCCTGATGCATCAGAGTAAGATTTCTCTTTTTCCTGTCATAGCACCTTGGGGACCAGGAGAACACGCTGCTGGCCAGGACAGGGGGCGCGAGGAAAGTGCCCTCGGGACCTTCACCCAATCTCGCGCGCACAGTGGCAGCCAGTGGCTGACCATCCCAAGCATTAGAGTGAAGGGCACCCTGACATATTCTGGTTCAGAAGGAAAACCCTGCTGCCTTCTCAGAGAGCTCTGGGTCTCCGCTAAAGACTTCTGCCGTCCAGTGGGAGGGAACAAAGAGGCGACAGATTTAAGCAGCTGTATATTAGAGTACCAGAATTAGTCATATACCTACCAGAATTTAAAGATCTTTTGCCCATAAGTCCAACAAAGGAGTCTGTTTTATGCCCTGAAAAATATATTTGGGGGTGGTTTAATACATTTTAAATAGACAGGCTTTTAAGATAACATGTTCTCACAAGGAAGGAAGACATGGGCTCCAGAACTGTTCACCTTGCATATTAATTTTTCATGCCACTCTCAGGCCATGGAGAGTGAATAATCAGTCATCGACTTGGATGGACATGTTGTGTTTTTGTTTTTTTTTTCTTTTCTTTCTTTCTTTTTTTTTTTTTTTTAAGTACCACAGAAAAACAATGGCCAATAACTGATTCTTATTCCTCCCCCAGCACAATTCTGATTGATTTGGGCAAATGCATAAGAAAGCAGTATCTTGGCATAGCTTGCATCTGTGTGATGCATCTATTCTACCTGTTGGTAGTTTTTTTCTGTAACTTGGAAGAAAGAAAATCTTCCTCACAGACAAGGCAGAGCCCTTATTGGACATAAAGCCAATAGGACGGTGTCTGGGCATGTCCGAGCTAGACAGCCTGGCTCTATTTTTGGAATATTTATGAGTTCTGATATTACCTTCTTGTACCATTAGGACTCCTTGAGGAACTGGATGTGCCGAGGATAAGTTAGTCCAACTTCTGGCCTGCAGCGTGTATCAGATGTAGCAATAGCTACAGTTTTGGGTAAGGACCAAAAAGGAGCCATTCTTCTTTCTCTAAGCTGACTTTTGAGGCAAACTTAGAAATTTCTCTTTGGAAAGAATTTTGCTTGGCTAATTCATCTGCAAGCCAAGATGAACGATCTTCATGCCTCACAGGTATTAACACAAGCTGCAGCAGTATCAGAAGGCTATAATTTTTTTACTTTAGTCAGAGGGCTGTTTGGCATGAGCTTGGTATCGGATTCTTTAACTGGTCTTCCAATCCTAGTGATAAAATCTAGTGACTAACAGAGAGCACCGGGAGAGCTATTGGTCTCTGTGGACAGAGGAGGTCCCACAAAATACAAGAAGATAATTTTTACTTGTTAAGTCTTCCATATCCTGCCTAAGAGTCTTCACTTATATTCTGAGAGTAAAACTGTCAGTGCACAACCAGGTAGCACCACGCTGCTGATGCCATCTCCCACTTGGTGTTGCACAGAAACAAAGCAAGGCATGCTTATTAACGGTGCAAGATGTGCTTGCGTGTATGGCAGAACATCGTCAATCGGCCTCTGCTGCGAGCGGGGACTGATTCACACCCAGACAGTGCGGAGAGCACCGAGACAGTATCTCACATGCAACGAGATGGGCTCGCCCCAGGAATCATTCTCGGGGACTAGGGAATTCACTATGCTAATCTTCCAGATTTTGCTGTCTTAATTGCTCCTCTCCAAGTCTGGCAGTAAGCCTGCCTTGCCTATGAGAAAAGCTTACAGAAACTCCCCAGAGAAATAAAAGAGAACTGCGGCATCCACACTTTAATGTGGATTGAAATCTGAAAGCTTGTGGGAGCGCAGATTAGGTACAGGTTTAAGACTTGACTGTGGGGTATTCTGCCCTTAACAGAACAGTTCCCCACCTCTGGTGCTGCCACTCCCCAGCTAAACTCAGCTACCTTCTCCTTAATCCCCTGAAATACGCTATGCTCCATCTGAATATCTTCTCATAATTACTCAAAATGTTTGCATTTTAACTTACTTTTGTGAGACATCTGGCCATATCCTGGTTGGAAGAGGAAAGGAAAGAGAAAAAAAAAGGAAAGAGTTGTTGAAAAAGGACTGGCATACACATATGATGCTACTACAAGGCTTTGAAGCATCAAAAACAGAAACTACCCTACGCATGCTCCACTTAAGGAAAATTAAGGCGATGTTTACAACCGCATTTCTCTTCGAATAGACCACAAAATCTTGTTTCAGATAAACCCACACGTTTTAGATCTATTTAGCTCCGAGTGACTTTGACCAGTTCTCAGTTCAGCAAATGCGCAGCCAACACGGCACGAATCGTACACACGACCCGTTTCCACGCTCAGACCACCGAGTGGCACATATGCCGACCGGTGAATTACCGAGGCGCCTCACCGCTGTGTACGTGCTGCGAGTGGCGTGCACTTAGCACTTCAACGTGAAGCCCATTCCTTTCTGATAGAACGGGGGGGGGGGGGCCTATGNNNNAAGGGGGGGGGGGTGCCTTATATTAAACTTGAAAGCAAGCAGAAAAGAAGAAAACTTCGGAGAAAGACTTAAGGTGTGGGTAAGGAAAGGCAACCGCCGCGAAGCGCGGGCCGGCGTTAGGCCAGGCGACGCAGCGATGCCCCCGCGCAGAGGCGTGAGGGCAGCCCCCGCCCCGCTCACCGGCATCCCGCTTGCCCATGAGGCCGAAGAACTGCTGGGGCCGGGGTCTCCGCGCCATCCTCTGCAGGAAGTGCTCCAGGGGCAGCGGCAGCTCCTCCTGCGGGGGACAGCGGGCGGCGCTCAGCGCGGACCCGGCAGCGGGCGGCTGCCCCCGAGGGGCAGCACCGGCACCGACCCCCCAGCGCACACGCACACGCACACACCGGCGGCGGGGCTCACCTTCGCCGGCTCGCCGTCGGACCAGTCGGACCAGTAGCTGAGGTCGTCGGGTGCGCCCATCTCCTCGGCCAGCGCCTGCGCCGAGGCCAGGAGGAGCACGGCGAAAGCCAGCGGGAGTCTCATCGCCGCCTCGGCGTCCTGCGGGGGCAGAGGGTGAGGCCCCGCACACGCGGCGGGGCACGGCGGGAGCACCTGGCACGCACGGGCAGCCCCCGCACCCCCGACGGCTCACTGCCCCTCCGGTGCTCACACGGCCCGGGCGCTCCCGGAGGGGCGAGCATCCAGGTGCACCCCTCCGCAAACAGCCCTGCAGCTCGGCACAGGCACGCAGCTTCACCCGCAGGTACGTGCACGCCTGGACCCTCACACCCTCACGCATCCGCTCGCCCATCCGGGCTCACCCGCCCCTGGTTATAAACTCGCAGCCTCTCACACAGGCGGCTGCACGCCCGAGCCGCACGCTCCTAGGCACGGACACAGCTCTCCACACGCACGGGAACACGCGCGTCTAGGGACGCACAGCATCCTTCGTACACGGGGACACGCACAAAGACAAGGCTGCGCTACAGACACACAGGTGCGGATACACGAGCACACACAGACTGACACGCGTACAGACCGCACACATGCATACGAACGCACACGCATGTGAGCACGCACATACCCTCACAAACCCAGACACGCAGCCTCACGCGTACAGGTGCACACGGACGGACGGGCGGGCGGACGCGCTCCCGAGGCGCACGCACCGTTTGCAGCGGGGAAGGCGGGCGCTGCTCTCCGTGCGCATTGGCCGTCCGCGGGAGCGCTCCCCACTTTATATACCTGGGGACGGGGAGGGCCGAGGCAGCCTCATTTGCCTAAATGCNGCCCCGCCCCCAGCTCCCGGAGGTGCCCGGGGCGGCTCCCCCCAACCCTGCCGCCGCTGCGGGGACCCCGGGGCCGCCCCGGCCCGGCCGGAGCCGCGGATATAGGGTGCGGGTACAGGGTGCAGGTACCGTTCTTCTCTTCTCCCCGCCCGTGCCTAGGGAAGAGCCGCGCTCCGCAGCCGGCGGCGCTGCCGGGAGGGCGAGCAGCGAGCGGGCAGGGACGGGGCCGCGGGGACCGCCGGGGCCGCCCCTCGAGCTTGAGCCGGCTCCTCGCCTCCGCCGGGTCTGGGGTCCCCCGAGTCGCTCCCGTCGTGAGCGCCGCACGGAGCTGAGGGGGCCTGGCCGCTCTGATGGGGCAAATGCCTTCGCTGGAAACGAGCCAGCCTCTCCAGCACGGAATCCCTACCTTCGCCCATCCCATGGAGCAGCTTTGCGTTTCTCTAGGGATTCAGCTCAGATAACTCTTCCTGCTCCCTCCCTTCCGGTGCACAGTTCTGCTTTCTCCAAGGTCAGCAGTGCGTGAGGCATCTCAGTTATCCTTGGTGGTCCCTCAGCACCTGTGCCGTGGTGCACGGTACCACAGCCTCCATCAGGCACCTTGTGCAGAGCTTGGCAGGAGCTAACAGTATTTGTTCTGAGAAGAGATTGCTCGGGAGCTGGAATCAGCTCCCTGGTACCATCCCGCTGCTTGTTCCAGGATGTTGCCGCTTAGGTGGCCTTGCTGACAGTGCTAAACCTCGGATCCAAGGACAGTTCATTGTGTTGTAACTGATTCCAGTGGGGACCCAGCGCCTTGTTTGCTAAATAAAGGCACGTCTAATTCCAGGCCTCCCCATTAAGCAAAAATGCTTCTCAGTCCCCAGAGTATTTCCCAAAGCACAGCTAGGCGTTAGCCTCTTCCCAACTCTCAGGGGTGTCTGCAGAACTCAGCACATAAACGAGGAAGGATGTGGCCCAGTGATCTGAGCGTCCCTCTGTAGTCAGCAGGGACTGCCTGAGATGGTGGCTGAGGAAAAGAATGGTTTGGAGGAGCCCGTCTGGGGACCCCACGCAGCCCAGGCACCTGCTGGGGGCACCTCTGCTGAGACCTCCAGCGTGGGTGGTGTGGTGACTCCTCGTTCTGCCTATCAACAAGCTGGCAAAAAATGACACTGTTCAGCAGCTCTGGGGAACCCAAACCATCAGATTTTCGTGCTGCAGCTTTGCAGTATTCCCTTTGAAATGCAAACTTTGAAGATTCTCAAAGGAAAACTGTTTTCTTGTGTTCTTTCGTTGCACTGTTTCTGTTTACTGTAACGACAACGGACCAAAAGGTCAGGTATATCACTCTAGGCATGCCAATCCTACGAGTGTCGATGAAGCTCATGTTTTACAGGAACACCGAGAGCTCTCAGCTTCCTCTGAAGTCAATTCTATCATCCATGAGTCTAAGCTATGATAAGTATGATAGGTTTGAATGGAAAAGTCCTATCTCTTCTGTAATTCAGCAGTTTACAGGTAATCATAGCTTGACCTATGAAATTACAGGGATTTTCTTTCTTAAGAGAGTGCAAGAGATGGAAAATTAAAAGGCATGTGTTTTGGTCCTCTCTGTTCCTTAGAAACTTCAATGAATTCAAGCACTTTATCTCAGACTTATCTAATAGTTTGGGTGGGAGTGAAAAAATGACTAATAGGTCAAGCTCACTTTTCTCTTTCTCAGTTTCTGAAATAAATTGACTGCTTAATCTTTCTTTGACCTGCAATACCCAGACATTACACTGTGGACTTGTCAGGAAGTGAGCAGATTTTGTGGTTAATTAGCAAAACTGATTCCTAAGGAGAATTTCTGAGTTGATTTTTCACATGAAGGGGAGGTAAAAGCTTAAATAAGGGAGAAAGAGCTACATCTTGACCTGGAAGCAGTTGAAGCTCCTGCCTTTGTGCTGGCTGGTTCCTGCCCTATGGATGCATCAGAGCATAGTAAAATGTCCTCATTTGCCAAAAACTTCCTCTGCCTCAGACACAAACACAAATGTCTTTGCGTGATATTAGTGGGTTTATGTCTGCGAGTTACGTTGCAAATAACTATGTGAGAGAGTATGTGGGTGCAACGTGTCTGCGTTGAAAGTCTGCCCCATAAATGCTCAGCGCACAGATCCCACCCTCCTGATACACTTGATTTCTATCAGCTATCACACAGCTTTTGCTCATGAATCAAGAGATCATTAGACCCATGGTAAGCCAAACAGTGGTCAACATTTCCCATGGAAGTGACGGAGAAAGGCACTGTTGGAGTTATTATCCAGACATTTCCCTAATCGAGCTTAGGAACTGGATTAAAGGCGTTTGTTGTGGCTTGAATCTCAACACTAATGGAAAACTATTTGGGAAGCAATTGCCTGTGAAACATACCTCAGAGAATTGCTTTTCAGATGGGTTTAATATGATACATCCTGTGTGATGATCATTGTGAAATGTTTATTTGAATTTTATGATGATGCTTTGGTTTCCAGTAAAGAGTCCAATAGTTTACTGATAAGACACAATGACTTCTGTGCTATTATCAGGTGATTCGTATACCATCAACAAACAGCTAATGTACTCTGGGAAAACGGCAAATTAAATGTAGCCATATAAAATTTTGGGCAGAATGCAAATCTGAATTTTTTGAGTACATACAATTTCAGAGCACTTGACATAAAATGAATGTACCTGACATTGTTCTTCAATGGTTTTATGGTGTATAATCATACGCTAGATAGTTAAACTTAGAGCCTAAGTCTCATATATGTTGAGATCTCTTTTCATCCCTTTACCAGGTATCTGAAAATAACAGACTTAGCCCTAGAACAGATATTTTATATAACTTCAGAAAATTAGGGATGAGATGCAGCCATCCAGTCTGTGAATAGACCAGACTTCAGCTCTGATTTCTATTGTGACAAGAACACTGGAAATGTTCTTATCCGGAGCTATAGCTTTATAAATATTGGAAAGAGACGATGACTGATGACCTCTTAAATTTTTCATAGGTGTGTGTCTCCAGGGGAAGTAGGATTATTTTGATCACAGAAGAGATGTCTTTGTAACACTGTGATGGATTTTAACACTGTGAGATTATTTATTGGCAAAGCATGCAAGTGGCGTTGGAAAAATTAGCAGACCTTACAACAGCAGCCTGATTTTCTAATTAAATGTGGCCAGATTCGTGAGTTGCTTTCACCTGTATTTTAAATTTTGTATTACAATATTGTAGGCTTCAATTTTTTTTCTTTTAATGAAGGTTTACATTTCCAGAACATATGCGTGTACATATTAATGCATGTGAAGCGTATGTGAAAATTATGCATCTCCCTCTGTCTCTCTCTCTCTCTCCATCCATAGAGAGAGCAAGAGATTATTCTTCTACTTGTGAAATCAAACATTATAGGGTCAATTATATTGTGCTCACAAGCATGCAAGAAGTGGAGCGGTGAGATCTCAGTGCCACAGGAATGCCCTTTTCCAGGCAGGTACAGGAGGAAGAAATGCTGATTTCACACTTAATCATCTGATAAGAGCTGGAAATGCAATGTTGGTCTTTTGTTCTAATTTTGAAAAGAAAAGCTAATGGTGTTCCCCACTCTTCTAGTACTTGTAATCTTTCACACTCCCATCGCTGTTCTGTCCTGCCAAGCCACTGGCATCACTTGCATCTTATCTACAGTGAACTTCCTTAACCATGATCCAAAGTCTATTTTTGTCCACACAAAGTTAGGCATACAGGTGGGACCAGCTGAAATGAAAATAAATGGCAGGGTATCAAGATATCAGCTGTAAACACATAATGAAAATATTGCAGTCAAGGCTATCCTCCCAGCCTAGTAGCTCTATAGGTAATTAACTGAGCAAGGAATAAATGGCAGTCCTGCCAAGCTCCTTATGGGAGAGAGAGTGCATGTCCTTGGAGGAGAACAAACATTTATCCTCAGCCGTTTGGAGGTCTCAGAGGGAGGGAAGCAAAGCAGCACAAAACCAGCTCTACATCTGCAAGAGCTGTGGGGGAGCTGGTGAGAAGGAGCAGGGAGGGTGGCTGTCTGACTGCCCAGGGATGCCTGCTCTTCTGCCGATCACAAGGGCTGAGCATCTGCCAAAGCCTCTGTGGCATCTACATCTGTTTTCATTCACCCTGAACAAAAGCAAGAAGGTCTGGACATGCAGCTACTAGGAGATGCCTTACCATAACTCTCTGAATAGTTTTGATTAGAAACACAGAAGAAGCAGTATTTGCTGGGTTTTGTTCATAAAGCCAGACATGAATGCCATTTTAATACACATTTTAATAGGAAATACAGAATGGTATTCACCTCACAGAGACAGCATCTGTCTCTGTAAACCATAAATCTAGTTTTTTCCCACATTTACCATTACCAACAGAATGGCCAGGGACAACTACCAAATGCGGTACAAAATATTTCTGGAAGCTCAGGCAGATTGTGAGCATCATTGGTCTGAGCTCAACCAGAAAAACTGCAACGTGAACTCTCCTCACAATGCAAAGGGCTCGGAGCAGCCAAGCAGCAGACACTTCAGATTAACCAAGTTCATCACTCTTGGCAGAAAACTGCTGACATTGCTTTGTTCTGATGCAAACAGAGACCCTGTTTGTCTCCTGAGCACTTATTAGATTACAAATATATTTATAAATAAGTTGATTTGATTCAAACTGAACCTTCTGAGTCTGGAGCTCTCACTCGAAGGCTTTTTGCTTTGGTTGTCCAAGCTTATTAGAAAACTACCTCCCAGTGACTTGTGAGGATAAAGGGAAGGTTTAAGCTTACTTCATCAACAGGTGAAAGCAAAAAGTTGATTTTTAATCTAGCCCTAGCACACCTTCAGTAAAGCTTTTCTGTAGGAAGGACAATCTTTTCTCAGAGAGCCCTTGAAAGCTAGCTTTGGTCTCACGAAATTTTGCAGATGGATCATCAAAGTCAGTCCCTTTGGCCTGTTTTCAACACCCAAGTGAATGTCTATCTTATCCTGCCACCAGAACCTGTCATCATCACACTGACTATCTGGCTTATTTGGCATTGGGTCCTTCTGCTAATCCCTGTGGTTTCCAGGTGTTCATTGCAACAGCAGAAAGGTATGGATGCTGCTCATCTCTGGTACCATCTGTGGTTCACTGAAATGGTTTCTTAACTTGGGATCAAACACTTCTGAATCCTCCTCCTTTTTACACTGTTTTAGAAACAAGATAGTTTATATGGCTATATCTTCATAGAATATTACTATTTTTTCTCAGTAACACAGCACATTTGAAAAAGATTCAGAAATCAGCAGGATAAAAGGCTATAGTTTCAGCTAAAATTTAAACAAATTTTAATCTTACTACAATACCTAGTTTTGGTAGTTGTTACCACAACCTACCAGTTTTGTAGCAGCTATGTTAAAAAGCTTTCACAAATCCATAATAACACTATCTTCCTCCTTATTTACATTTGTTGCATCTCTCTCTCTTTCCTTCTTCATATACCTCCAACAGAAGTTCACCACATCTCCAGAAGTCTTTGAAGTCCTCAACGATTTTACTTACAACTTTTCTGCTTTTTTTTACTCTACAATTTTTACGAGACCTCCTTCGAAATTCTTAATTCTTGTATGAAAGACAGTGCGAAAACTTGTAAAAGCAAGCTGGTATTCCTGGAACAAATGTCTGTGAACTTAGTCTTGGATGTAGCATTGTGCATGGTGAGATGAAAGTGAAGTAAAGAAAAAGAAATTGCCCGAGGAGGAAATACGTGGGAGATCTAAGAAGTTCAGATGCTCAAACAAAGCACAAGAAAAGCAGAGAAAGGGAGAAAATAGCAAGGACAGTCTTTCATGCTGCTTTGATAAGCACTTGAAGTAAAATATCTTTCTATGGCTTGGCAGTCTTCTCTTCCAATTTTGAACCTTATAATACATTCTTTTTTTTTTTTTAAACTCTCAAGTTCTAAACTCGTGTCAGTGAAGAGTTCATTTTTAAGTAGGTCACTTCCTGCCAAATCATTCAGCTGTAAAGATTTTAAAAAGTGTGAAATGGATTTATAGGCATCGTTTATTATACAGAAGTTTTACAAAAGTAGCTGCCTAACCAAAGAAGGGCTATTTGTACTAGAATTCAGAAGTGTGTCCTAAGAAGGAAGGTGACCGTGTTGCTGGTGAATGCTATGGAAATCTAAGAATTTTTCACCAGGCTGCATATGAGGATAGAGATGTAGATGTAGATGAGGGAAGGACTGTTGATGTGGTCTACTTAGATTTCAGTAAAGCCTTTGACACGGTCTCCCACAGTATTCTCCTGGGGAAACTGTCTGCCCGTGGCCTAGACAGGTACACTCTTCTCTGGGTAAAGGACTGGCTGGAGGGCCATGCCCAGAGGGTTGTGGTCAATGGAGTTAAGTCCAGCTGGCGTCCCGTTACAAGTGGTGTCCCCCAGGGGTCAGTACTGGGGCCTATCTTGTTTAATATCTTTATTGACGGCCTAGATGAGGGGATTGAGTGCACCCTCAGTAAGTTTGCAGACGACACCAAGCTGGGAGGTAGTGTCGATCTGCCTGAGGGTCGGATGGCCCTTCAGAGGGATCTGGATAGGCTGGGCTGCTGGGCTGAGGCGAACGGGATGAGGTTTAACAAGGCCAAGTGCCGGGTCCTGCACTTTGGCCACAATAACCCCATGCAACGCTATAGGCTTGGGGCTGAGTGGCTAGAAGACAGTGATGAGGAAAGGGACCTGGGAGTGTTGATCGATGCAAGGCTGAACATGAGCCGGCAGTGTGCTCAGGTGGCCAAGAAGGCCAATGGCATCCTGGCCTGTATTAGAAACAGTGTGGCCAGCAGGAGCAGGGAGGTGATCATCCCCCTGTACTCAGCTTTGGTGAGGCCGCACCTCGAGTACTGTGTTCAGTTTTGGGCCCCTCACTACAAGAAAGACATCGACGCCCTGGAACGTGTCCAGAGAAGGGCAACGAAACTGGTGAGGGGTGTGGAACACAAGTCTTATGAGGAGCGGCTGAGGGAGCTGGGATTGTTTAGTCTGGAGAAGAGGAGGCTCAGGGGAGATCTCATTGCACTCTACAACTTCCTGAAGGGAGGTTGTGATGAGGAGGGGGTCGGCCTCTTCTTCCACATAACTAATGATAGGACTCGAGGTAACAGCCGCAAGTTGCGCACAGGGAAATTTAGACTAGACATCAGGAAAAACTTTTTCTCTCAGAGAGTGGTCAAGCACTGGAACGGCCTGACCAGGGAGGTGGTGGAGTCACCGACCCTTGTGGTTTTTAAGAGGCGCCTGGACAAGGTGCTACAAGATATGGTTTAGTAGCTTAGTGGGTAGTAATGGTGATAGGATGACGGTTGGACTAGATGATCTTGAAGGTCCTTTCCAACCTTGTGATTCTGTGATTCTGTGATATTTTATCTGTTTGGTTTCATTGCCTCACTGCGATCCTTTTCCATTCACTCCATGCTGCCTTCTGAGCAATTTGCACATCTGACGCAAGTGCTTTACCAAGCTGGGAGCCCAGCCTTCATCGGCAGAAAGAGGAGGAGGGGGGACTGTCTGACAGTAAGTCTTGGGGGGCCACCTCCATGCTCAAGGAAATCAAAGAAGCCTTCTCTGCCCCCACAGCCCCGACTGCTTGATGCCAAGTCCCTGATACGTCAAGATTTCTGTTTAGGTTATTTGCATCTGATTCTTCTAGAATTCCTTTTGATGCGCTTGATGAAAGGCCTGAGAGCATTTGCAAAGAGCTGGAGGATGGAGCTGGAGGATCACGCAGCCTTGGCTCAGGCTGAGAAGGAGGGACACCCTGTTGCACGTTTGGGCTGGCGAGGGGCAGCAACGTGCCCAGGGCTGGGCTCCAGCTGGCAGCAGGCACTGGTCTTTCAGAGCACTGTGGGCACTGAGGGGTGGGAGGGGAGAAGGAAGCTGAATCCAACCCTAGGAAGGGTCCCAGGAGGATCACCTCACACTCAGGGCTGTTCCTCCTTGGCGCGGATGAACATCTTGGGCCTACTGAAGAACTGGCTTTTCCTCAAAGATGGCAATAGGTGTCAAGGGCTGCAAAGCTTGATATACTCACTGAAGGTGGACTACCTGGAGAAGAAAAGGTGTGGTCTGCATGGCTGAAAACACTGAGTACTCTGCATAGGAACTGTTATGGGACCAACCTCCCTCAGTTGTACATGAGGCACCACCTGGAACCCGTTCTGCTCCTGCTGTCACAGCGCCGGCGGCATGGTTCCAAGACACTGTCCCTCCCGACCCAAGTCTGATACGCATCAGCCAAACACAAGGTGCGAGGCTCAAGACAGGGGAATCACACATTATCCTGGAGGTTGGAAAACATCACCGAACAGTCCCTTCTGACCTAAAACTGGAATGATGCTGTTGTCCTGAAGGTCAGAGCTCTTCAAGAGCCCTCTCCCTCACCCTTTGTTTCCATATATTTGCATCCCCCTCGCTATAGTGACTTTGCTCACAGATTACCCCTCTGGAGACCAATGAACAAGGGTAAATGCAATGTTAATCCGGAAGTACCCGTGTCTTTGGGAGAGTCCTCAGTTCCACTGGGCTTGGGTTCATCTGAAATGAGTTCACTGCACCAGCCTGGGACTCTCGCCAGTTACAGCCAAATTAGCAATTCAGCCAGTTGTCTTTGGTAAGTTTGAGGTAAAAAATAAGGAATATTTAAACTAAGAAGTTGACAAACTCAATCTCCTAGGTATACATAGGGGGAAACATTACTGGGTCATCACTTGGCTAGAAGTTGAAGCTTTCATCACTTTTGGCTTTCTTACAGCAGAGGAATGTAATTGCTAGGTCCAAGATCTGCTTCTGCTCACAACCCAGCCTCACTCACGAAGGGGTGCACACATGTGAGCAGGCATCTCCCTTTCTGCTGAATTCCTTCCCTTTTTGCTCAGTTGCAGCAATAAGAGGTAGCTTTCATTTAGATTCATAGCATTATCCGGTTAAGGCAAAATTATTGTGTTTTAGCTAATCAGAAGATGCATTAGGACTTGTATCAGATTGATTATTAAGGGCTGGCCGTTAAGGTCTGTGCTCTGCCTCAGTGCCAGTGCCCTCACAGAAGCATTGTAGTACGTGCATACAAATATGGTCTGGTGGTTAATATTGATCACTAACAGATCCTGACTGGTTTCCCAGAAAGCTGATTTTCCCAGGACGTCCAGAATAATGAATTCCGACAGAAATGATGAGCACGTCTGCAGCTGTGCTAACTCCCACACGACCTGCCAGCTTGCAAGTCTGCCTGGCTCTCCACTCCCACAGCTGCACGTGTAGCTGGGTGCACGGGCTGTGCATGGCACAAGTGCTGCTGGTCCGCAGCCAAGAACGTGATGAAGGAACGGCTGTTTAGTAAAACATAGCTCAGGTGGCATGGTGTTTTACTTCCAGATGACAGAACCATGTCACATGCATCGCAAATATTCCAAATTACAGAAGAGAAGTCTTCTGATACTTTCATGCAAAATTACTAAAATTTTTAGATTTTTTTAAAAGAGAATTTACGTACGTTAAAAACTAAGGACCGCTATACTTAAGTATTAGCTACTTTTTCAAGCACTTAAAGGAATGAAATTCAGGTTCCTACTTCTCTAGATGCTTGAAAATGGAATTCGAACATCCAGTTCTCAACCAGAGAGACCATCAGGGGTTAGTCTGTAGAAAGTGTAGAGCTCTATTATCCTGCCCATCTTCAAGTTAGGCATCTCATCAGCTGTTAGCTCTTCCCTGAAGTAAAGATCTGCAACCACTCTGCCACAGGGTTGAGGAGAGTTGCTGCAGTCCTTTAAAATGGAAAAATACTACTCATTCTATCTAATCTGAGATGTAGATTACATGTGGATCTGCCATAATTCGTGTGCATTCACTGGGCAATGTGTAAAAGACAAAGTATATTGCTGAGTTATTTTTTCTTAAGTTTAGAAAAGAAGGGTGAAGGCAGCAATGTTCAGGTAAAGCTCCGGTCAGTGAAACTAGAAGAAATGTGACCTTGTTCTATGCCGTGCTGGTAAGCTTTGCAGATGCATCCATACCTCTCTTGGAGTATTTCTAATCTATAGCGTAAGTGGCTTTCCTTTACATTGGTGCTGGGTCCAGATTTACTTTATAAGCAATGTAAACATCTAAGTGAAGGTTAAGACTCTTCCACGGGGACCAGTTTGGAATGAAATTGCAGAGATCTGTACGGCCCAAGCCTCTTTCGATATCTAAGCAGTTAGCTTCTGAGCATGGCTAGGATTCAAGTGACACCTCCAGAAGAAGACCTTTAGACATTTTGGGAACGTTAACTGTGGATATTTAGGTATGTAGGGGTTTAAATGTTTCCTCAAATAGGTGGCAAACTTAGATCCCCCATCAGGACAGTAGAGATCTGCATTGTGGTAAATGGTGGATTTAAAAAAAAAAAAAATTATTAAATTAAAATCAAAGAGAAAGGGACAGTTCTCTATCTGCAGCTGAATATTGTAAAGTTAATCACAATCTACATGTTGTGCTTTTATAGTCCTAGTTTCTTGCAATGCCTACACCAAACAGAAAATGTATATAGCTATGTTCTATATTTAAGTAAAATTCTTCATTAATGATAATATAAGATTACCCTAGACTAAAGATGTCTACTGTAAGAAAGTATCTTGAATAAACATGCTCCAGATGAAAGCTGGAGTGGTGGGCGGTTTCCACCCCATCTCAGAATGAAAATAATTTGTGCTCATGAAATATTCACATCCTTCCACATTAATGTGCAGATATATAATTCAGAAAAATACTAGTTATGATTTTTCTAAATTTGAGTAGCTAACCCAAGTTTTGTGCAGCAAATGAAGAGAAACATATTAAATGTATTTGAACACATCAAAGATAAAAATATTACTCATAGATCTGAGGTCTATTACCTCAGGACACATCATGTATTCTGTTTTTCATATGTTCTCAAGTATTTCATTAAACATTAGTAGTTTTCTCCACTTTTTATACTTTTCCCTTGGTATTTTGCTTGAGAAAGACAAAACATGACAGCATTTGCTTTCTGAGTCAAACCGTGTACTGTATTTTTTATACTAACTTTTGAAAGCAAAGGTTTGTCTCTGGCAGACTGTAATGTGATTGCAATTCTTTTCTTAATGTACAGCCAAGCTCTACACAGATAGTCAAGTGTACACCATCGAAAGCAAACAACAGGTGAGCAAAATCCTTTTCAGTTAAAAATGTCAATAAACATATTAGTTAAGAGCTAGACTAACTTTGCCATGGTTATCATTACTCCACTTTTTTTTTATCTCCTGTATGCCTTTTTTTACAGAATAAGTGATTTTGTTGTGACTTTTCAGAGAAGTAAAGCAATGATTATGAGAGCATTCCCTGCCCAGAGCAAGCATACACACCACTTTAATCGCTGTGATGTCAAATCATTCATAATATTATCTGGTGCCTTCTCTCAAACAGATATGAGTCTGTAATTTTTTGCTGCAGCTGCACATGGAGAACAGAGGCTATGGTACTGTGAGCAATTCTGGGTCTTCTGTGTTCCAAGGCTCTACACCAAATTGCATACTCCACAAGTGCTCCCAAGACCTGTGGAAAAAGAGGTGACATCTGTGCCTGAGGAGCAGGAGGTGACAACAGTGTTAAAGCGTGAAGATCCTCATGAAGGAGCCATGTGCAGCCCTGTATGCAGAAGATATCTTGTGTGTCCTGGAAGAAGACTCTGAAAGTAGTTTTGGTGGCTTCTTGAGGAAAATGCTGATCAAGAGTCACCAAAGTATTAAAAAACACCTATGTATGAAACCATGTCTTCAACTTGCTCTGAGTCACATGGCCAATCCTGAGCTAGATCGGTCTCATAATGGGGTCCCAACCTTTGAGAATCTACAAGACGTTGGAGAAAAGGAGGAAACAAGTAGAGCACGACAGGTTACAAGCTAAAGGCAGAACTGCAGTTCAGACTTGCATGTGGGAGGTAATACTTCCGTGGTGGAAACAGCAGAGTTTGGAACTTAGAGAAAAGTTTTGAAAGGTGCTTCAACATAGATTGATTCCATGATCAGAAACTACAGTGTCCCAGTCAGCCTGTTGGCTGGCATCTCTGCCAGTGGCACACTCAGTGACATAGGTGGTTTGTTGGTTTGGGAAATGTGTCTCTAACTCCCTCTTTACTTGCCACTCAGCTGCAACCATTGTCCCAGTCAGCATGGTGACTGCATAATGAAGAAAGTGTGGATGGACTGGATGCTCTCCTGTCATCAGTGCCACAGTCTGGTCAAAGGGCTTGTCTGATGCAAGGCTGAAGCAAAACCGGTGCTGTGGTCTGAGGTGGTAAAGATCTGCTGTTTGATTTTGACTTAACACACTATCAGATCAGCAGAGCCTCAGAGTTTTTAACATTTCCAGATACAAGAAACTCCTCTTAAACGAAGCTATTTTTGTGTGGGATAAATTGAAACATGGGGTATGAATGGTGGACGTGAGAAGAGCTCAAAAAAAGAGCAGAGGGAGAGGTGGGGTGCAGTGTGGGGCTTGCTCTGGGTTCTTGGCTTAGGCCGTGTAAATGTGCTGCGGGTGATCAGGGCTGCTGTGCTGTATTTACTCAAGAGAAAGGAACTATTGCTTGTCCAGGGCTGCTAGTACAACCAAGAGAGAAACAGCTATGGTGACTATTTTTTTCTACTCATAAAGGGAAAACAGATTATTTGTATAATTCATTACTGCCTAGCACATAGTAATTCCATTCAAGTTGTAGTTGGTCTGAATATAATATAATATAGCAGTAGGGTAATATAAAAATAGCAGATACATGATTTTTTTTTCTTCCTTTCCGAAAAGAAGCTATTATATTTATAATTGCATAGAGCAATAGTACTTTTCTGGTTTCTTCAAGATCCATTACACAAATTTCCTGCTCTGTTCTCATCCTCTTCTTTTGAGCAGCCATACCTCAGCTGAGCATTTAGAACTATTTTTGCACAGGGACAGTCCAGGGTGGGAATAGTCCTGTGACAGGAGGGATGAGCTGCCTATCGCAGGAGCCCAGGGTCTGTGTCTTGAGTCAACTTCTGACTCAACATTGACGTGCCACAGGACTACCACCAATTACCCTCAACAGGCACCTATTTGCATCACTCTGGTTCCTGTCCCACATCCTGGTGATGGTGGGACCTAAGTTTTGCTATGAGACAGTGTTGGTATGTTGCTAAGTTATGTACCTGAGCTCGGGAATCTGTCTGCATTCCAAGTCCAGTAATATAGGCATTGCCTAGGTGAAGGCATTTTACCAAATTAAATATCATATAGATACAGTTACACGTTAATCCTATCCCAGGGGATAATTTCAGTATTTCAGTATTTTTTAATGCAACAAAATAATAGATTTTTTTTTTTCTTGCAGGATCAGTCACATATAGGGCTTTAGAGTGAAAAATGCTCTAGGCATCCTATAGGGAGCTTAATCAAGGTCATGTTACCTATGGCATTCAAACACCAGAGAGTGACTGCATCTTCAGTTTTTGAAAGAGGAAAATTGCAAATTCCCATTTTTACTGAAAGCTCTGGTGCCTGGCCAATTTACCCTTAGGGTTGTAAAATAGGATTTTAAGGTTTCTGGAAGGAGAAACAAGCTCTGAATTATATTTAAATCAGGAATAGATAGAATTTGATTCTATTAGTTCTGAAAACTTTATCCATCATATATTCCATTTGTTTTTAGTAGAAACTAGTGCTTTTCTGTATATTCATATTTTACATCATTGTGTCAGAAACTCTGATTTTAATCTAAGAAAAAAGTACCTTGTAAATTAACCTTACCTGTGGCAGTCTCACTAGAGATGTTTTTATATTTCTCTAAAGTGGTGACATGGGCCATCCTGGTGATCTTTCATACAAGCAGAATCTGGTGGATATTCTCACTGGGAAGGTTTTATTTGAATAGAGAGTAGGTGAAAGATGAAAAAAATAAAAATAAAAGAACTCTTGAAATCTTAAGCAGCTTGCCATGTTAGCTAAACTGCATATTGTTTTATTTGCTGTGGTAGGACATTATAAAATGACACAATAGAAACAAAAGATATGTTCAAGTTTTTTTTCCACTTAAACAATCTGTCTTGGTGAAAGTTAACTGATCTTCAAAGCTGCATTTGCAATTCCTAAAACATGTTAAAGCTTCTTCCCCTCAGTGATGAGCCGTGCACAGTTTTGAAGATGTCAGTGTCATCACTGTGTCTCAAATAACTGCAATCACTGCTGAAAGTTTTAGAGCAAAGAGGGAAAAACATCACTCTGAAATAAGGCTTTCAAGACTATCACTGCCAAGATCAGGAGCTGATCAACAGAAATGGTGCCATGGGACCAGAAAAACAGATAAATTCCATTTGGTCCAAAAGCAACTGAGCAGCTTTGCCGTGACTGAAATAATAGGAATGATGTGGGAACTCATTGCAAATGCATTGAGAGTGTCTACTTAATAAAAAAAAAAAACCAAAAAAACCACACACAAAGACATTAAGCAAGCATTTTAGGATTCAAGCCATCAAATTGTATTTGGAAATGGGAATGCAAAATGGTGTTACACTATTACGATAGCCTACAATGTGGCAGTATGTAGCATAAGGTTGCTTTTTCGAAGGTGGACCCCGTTTCAAGAGGATTTAAATTTGGGGTCAGGCAGGTCTTTTATCCTCCTTCCTCCACCTCTGCCACTGCCAAATAATCAGTCTTTTCCTTTGATTAAATTACCCCATCCATATTAACATTTTATCTGTAGAATTTCCTTTTCTTTGACTGTTTTGGATCGGTGCTGATACTTTGAAGTAAAATAATATGCAGGAAAATTAATTTTTTAACTAACTCTAATTAATTCATGATTTTTCAGCTTTTGAATCACTAAAACAATAGAAAAAAAGATCAATGCTTTTTTATTAAATTGGTTAAGAGACTCTTCATATGTAAAATAAAAATGCTTTTTTGTTAGCAGGTCTGTTATCTTGTCAATGAATGAAGGATTTACATACCTAATATTCCTTTCTGCTCATAGAAGAAGAGTCATATGAAAAATGTGATTTGGCATGAGTAATAATGGATTAGTCCAATGTAGGTTTTATCTCAGCTTTCTAGAAAATAACGCTTGTATCATTGTGATGTCTGCGTGTTTCTTTGCGGGTCTATTAGCCAACTGTGAACATTTTTCAGCATGGTAGTCACAGTTCCAGCCAAATCTGACAAATATATTGACCTCTAAAAGATTCTCCTCAATCTTCAGGGAAACAGTTGGCTTTTTCAAACAAAAAGATGATACTGCAACTACTGCTCTCCATTGGAGAAAAGGCCACAGGATAAGGCTGTGGGAAACTAAAACAGGGTAGATCCTAAAGAAGAAAATTCATTTATTCTCCTGCTCTGGGAACAGCTTGTCTACTTGAAGCTATCTGTATTTTGTCTTTGGATCCCAGACTCCCCCTTGTTTTTATGAACGGTGGAAATGTATACAGAGTCTTTGCAGCCCAGTTAGAAGCCATGGGGTTGACAATGATCTGTGGTGGCTGAGGGACTCCAGGTGGATGGCAGGCAGAGGATCTGGTAATTTTTCAGGCTATATGAGCTAAGTGAAGGGTAGATGATTATGGTCTTCTGTGGAGAGATGGATATGGCCTTGTCATGCACCAGCTCTCCAGTACAAGAAGCAGGGGGCCTTATGAGGCAGCCAGGAGAAAGGTTCACAAGCAGAGACATAGTGCAAGCGGTGAGCTGTGGAACTCCTTTCCCAGGATGCTCAACACATTTCTTGGGTTCATTAACAATCAAACATGCTCCACACTCAAAGGGGAGAAAAATCCATTGAGGGCTATTAAGTGCAAAGACACCCTCCTGGTTCAGGAAATCTTAGAGATCTAAGTTTAGGGGGAGGGGAAGTGTTCAGAAATGCTGCTATCAATTCTCTCAATTTGTGTACTCTTTACTATCCACTACTATGTTTTGGGTATTGGGTTTTGTTTTCCACAAAATGCCTTCCATTTATTTCACTTAGATTTGTTTTGCATTAGTTACAGTAGCATATATTTATTGATGTTTTCACTGCTTACAAGATAAACCTCTTCAAACTAAGTTATTCACGCAGAAAATAATGATTTTACATAAGACATCTGAGGGCCCTAGGTGTCACCCCAGAGATGGCAGGTGTCCTTCTTTACTTGCTGGAGGCAAGACATCCATTTTTGCACCTAACTACTTGAACACTTTGTCCTGCCTTTCTAAGTGACACATTGTCCACTGCACTCTTTTGGAGAAGAATGCCTGTGGTCCAAGCAGCATCCGGGGAACCTATAGCATTTGTACCTCATGTAAGACATGCCACCATGTCTTACATGGAAAAAGGAACCATGGAAACCATGGAAACCGTGGAAAAAAGGGGAGGATGGAAGGCTGAAGACTTGGATTAACTCTTCCTCAGCAGCTTTAAGCTGTTGCATCATTTTCAAAATGTGCTGCTCATTCCTGAGTTCCTTGGACTGGCCTCAGATGTAGACAGGGAATTGACAAGTGACTCGCAGGATGCACCAGGAGGTACAGTGGTGATTGCTGATGGAGCTGCAGCACTTTCTTTTGGTGAGTTGCTACCGGCCTGCCTTTTCTTGCCTTTCATTTAGTTTTAATCTTTCACAGGAAGCGAGTGAACACAGCCCAGTTAATCACAAACGGTACAGTTGAGTTTCCTACATTTGGGAAAATTAGAGACCAGCGCCCTGGAAATGCAAGGGATGAGACTCACACTGGGAAAACCACCTTCCTGATCAGGTTGTCCTCCTTCTCTGCTGGATAAGTGTTGAAGAAAGGATATTGGGCTGTATCTTAGACCTAATCCAGTTCAGATTTCAACTCTTCAGATTTTGTGTTCTTATTTCACCTCACGGTAAGACTTACTTCAACCCTAGACTTGCAGAGTCAATCATAAATCTCCATTACAACCTCCAGCCTTGCATAACTCTTACTACAGAAACAGCAGCTTGCCCATGTGCATGGTCTGGACACACAGTGCTAATTGTGGGACCCATCCATATTCCTGCATCTGGGTGACAGCTGCAGATTATATGAGAGATTTGAGAGATTTTGTCTTTCTTTTTTTTTTTTTTTTTATAACTTATCACAACATTGGTTGTCCAGTCACAACTGGGAATGCGACCTGTTCTCCATGTGTCAAGAAGCCAGAAGATACCAAACCATGTAGAAGGGAACACTGCGGTTTTCATCGGCATTCTTTAAAATAAAATGCCATTGTATATCTCAAAGCTTAAACCTGATTGTTTAAACAATCACTGAATGCCACACTATGAGGTGTATTAGTGTGTGTGAAGTAGCTATCCTGAGGGTTAGGAAAGAGTAAACAGCATGGTAGTCTGTATTTATGGGAGCAGTCTTTGGCAATGATTACAATTGCTTCAATAGTGCATATGAGAGCAGTTGGAAACATTAGGCTGAACAGCGGATTACTTTTAATTTAACTACATTTATGCCTCTTCACTTTCCTGTCTGTAAGTGGGCTTTTGATCCCAGAGAATCATGGGGGATGGATCTTCTGCATCTAACTTGAAGGGCTTGCATTTCTAAGCATATATTTCTAAGCGCATGCACACTTCTCAGTCTGGAAGACTTATACTTCTATTAAGAATAAAAATATTAGTAATTTGCCATTCATATTCTCCTTCTTAAAAAGTTTCAGTCATCCGGATAAAATTATGAGAACATCCCTAGGTCAGGTTTCATCCTAATTAAATTAGCCTAATTACTTTAGCAGTTGGAAATTCTTACTCTACTTACTAAATGGGTTATTGGGCTAGTCAGGTAGATAAAAATCCTCTTTTTCATTGGCAAATAGATGCTAAAAAATGACCAAAAAAATGGCTTTTGTCTTTTATTTCTCTCATACAGAATATCGTACCTCCACAGAAATGAGCCATGTGCAAATAATGATTAATGGTCATAATATGTGGAGAGCTGTATTAGTCATAATCGTATTAGGCAGTCATATAAAGGTTAGATAAAATCTAGAAACATTTTTTCAACTCTTGAAAGTGAAGCTGTACAAAGAATGTTAATACCTATTGGATATGGTTTTATTCAGTGCAAAGTAACTTTAAATGTGAGGAAGGACAGCATGCTTTGTGAAATGTTTCCTTGGAAGGTAGAGTTGGGCGGTAGGGAGTAGAGCAAGCAGATGCGTTTGTGAGGCCTCACTGTGAGGATGAACTTTCTGGTGTGGAGATGACTACCAATGGGCAAAAGTAAAAGAAGAACATAGAGTAATATTTGGAAAGGAAGAACTTCATAAGCTGGAAACTCAAATAGCAACTAAACCTTGATGGAAAAGCAAATGAGAATTACATGGTGTTTTAGGAATGAGATCCTGTGTAGTAACACTGTCTAAAGATAAACAGGTGCAGTTTTTCCAGTTTAAAGTATTGGACTAATCATGAGACCATATCAGAGAGCAATGCCTACATGATCAGTTTTTCCCTTGCACATGTATACATACACACACAAGCACATACACACACGCTCACGTGAATGATGGTGATATTGCTGATTAATAGGACAAACTGAAAGGCATGAATACAAATTAACATTTACATCTGCATAAAAAGTATTTTAAACATATCAATACAATTTATTTAATCTCTATCCTATATACTAAAGATAAGGTCTAGACAAAACTTTTCTGTATTATCTGGAGCAGGCATAGAGAGCCAGAACACTAATGAACTTTTGGACATTAATCAAGATTATTCCATGCTTTACCCTAATAGAGACAGAAACTCATTTACAAACCAACTGACTTCATCTGGTTTAGAAACCTTAGTTTATAGAATATCACGCAACCTAAGAAACTTTCCTTCTAGGATCCAAAATCTTTTTCAGAAAGTTAAACCTAGCTGAATTCTCAAGCAACATCAAGACACTATTACAGCCTGGTTTCCGTGGGTCCTGAAACAGGAGGTTCTTGATGATTTCATACTTCTAATTCAAAGAAAAACCTCAAAAACATTCATTTTGTTAACAGGCTCCAGAAAACTGATGAGTCTGTTACCACTGTGCTTCCTATCTTTGGAGGAAAGAAGGAGGAAAGTCCAGCAAAGACTTTGTCTTGTGTTTTCTTCAAGCTACCTTTCCTCTGTTGAAGAAAGTATGTTGTTGGTACTATAAGTTACAAACTCCATTTGGATGACAGTCATTGTTCAAAGCCATTTCTCTGAAAAATTATCATAAACTAGAAAGGGAAGGGAAGGCATGGAAAAAGACACTTTCAGAATCGACACTGTAGTTTTATGATTGTCTGTTGCAGAAAATGTAGGCTTTACTGGGACTGAAGTAAAGATAGGAGCAATGCCAGGAAGTTGCGGACAATTATAAGAAAGTGTAATTTCTACTAATATTCACTACTGGAGATCTAGAAGTAATTGTGTTGACCTAGGTTCCCAAGTGAAAGTCTAAAGAGGGAAATCAAATATCAAAGAAATGATTTCTCGTTTCTGACAGAGGCAGCAATACCTTTGTGCATTTGCAGCCCCTGTACTCCTTCTAATGTTTTCTGCCCCACAACCATTCCTCCCACAATTCTCTTCCCCAAACTGATTTCTCCTTGCGGACCTTCATTCTTAGAAACTTGTTCCTGCTAAAAAAACAAACCTGTAACAAGCATGAAAACAAACATTTTCTGCCCTCTTCCAGATATTTTGGAAGCCCCTGAGCCTTGTCTGGTCATAAAAACTCCGTGAGAAACATACAAGCTAAGGGAAACACCTGACACAGTTGCCTTGGAGTATTAGTCAGGCCTGATTAACTGCTCCGAACAGCCGTATTTTTAATGTCTCCAGTTTCCCTACCCCCAGACCCTCTGGCAACAGGTTAAACGCTGCAGTTTTCCCCAAGCACGAGCGAAGACAGGCCCTGGGTGAGGAGAGGAAAAGTCTGAGGAACCTCTGATGAGTTTTCTGGCATGGAGGGAAAGCCACCCCTCTGAACGGGATTACCTCCGCAGGTCCCAGCTCTGGGGACATATTGGCACATGAGAGGAGAGCCTGTCCTTAGAAGCCCTTTGCACTGAGGACATAAACTGTTATCCCCTTACCTTGAGCTCACACTCCTATATACTTTTCATCACTTGGTTTCTTTGTTTTATTCCTAAACTTGCTCAGCCAGATTGACATGTTAGTGACCCTGGCATGCTTTTTTTACTTAGAAATCATACTAAGTCCAACAGCATGATGCTGGAAAATGCATAAATATGGCAACAGCATGAGGATCTCTCCCCTGGAAATGTTTCCACACACTAAATAACCAGACTGGGGAAAGGTAACAGGAGCACTGTCACTATCTTTCTCACAGTGAGGTGGATTTCCAGGCTGCACCCTGCTCCGCCCTCGCCCTTCACATCAGCTGCATGGGAAGGGTTCTGCCCCTGATTTACAGCACTAAGTGCTCAGCATTGCAAGGGCAGATCTGATGGAGTGGCAACAGGGCTGGTCAGGCACATCTTAGGCTTCAGAGGGGAATGAGGGAGAAGAGGATGCTGCCCTCTCTGCAGTGTGCAGGGAGGCTCCATGTCCTCACCTTCCCTGCAGCGCTGATGTGAAACATAAACAGAACACCTGAGCTGGGGGCAGAGACACCAGAAAACACTGGGAAAACTTAGAACAACTGAAAACAAAGTTTTACAATAGGAAGTATCAGGAAAAGTTAAACATAAGTGCTGCCATCTGCACTGCTTATAATGTAAAGTACAAAATGTGTGTCTGGGGCTGCCAAAGGTTCGGCAGACACATCCTCATCTAAACGCCCCAGAATGCAGCGCTGATAGCGGGACTGAGACAGGCTTTGGCAAATGGAGCTGTGTTCAAAGCTCTGAAATGGAACCACCTCCTGCATTTTGGATGGACACGTTTGTCAAAATACTGCGCCGGTTTCACTGTAGCAGCAGTGGAGGCTGAGGCTGTTATTTAAACCCACATCTCTTTCTTGAAGGGTGAAATATGGAAATATGTATGCTTGCTTAGAAAAGATCACAATTAACAACCAAATAGATTGTCTTGTCCTGATCATTAATATTTATAGTTTTACACCTAGTAACACCACTCACATCAAAGCAACCACTCACAAGACCTCATTAATATTGATAGAGGCAAGCCAAGTAACACAGCTCAGAACCGGTGCTATTCCCAATACATCATTAATATTTACAGCTCTGTAGGTGATTTATTTAACTCATGTAAGTTCATAGTGGTAAATCATGATACTGAAGTTAACTTACTTAACTGAAAGTGGTCTTTCGGGTTAAGCAATATCTTAAAATAAAAGCTCGGGTGTGAATTAATGTTCTTATCTGCTGTAACTTCCATTCTCATTGTATTTAGCTTTGTAAATCAGCTTATATTGAATAAAGATTTTTCAGTTGCAGCATAAAGACTCTTTGAAAAATAAAATTGAAGCAAACTTGTGTCCATGGCCTACTACATTAGCAATACTTTTTCCAGAAATAATCAGCATTTCCTTTATGAATTCAGGCATACTTAAGCAATGCTACAGACTGGATAGCGTTGGCATAATTGAGTAATAAATTATTCCCATGGTTAATTAATATTGATAGAAACATTAGTGACCTCCTAGAGGTCATCTCATGTAACTTTATACAACCGTTAGACATTTAGTCTAAACAAGTTCCCAGAGTCCGTCTGTACTCTGGCACCTCCAGAGTATGATTCAAGCCCACTGCCCAGGCACTATTTAATCCATCTGTCAGAAATTAAATGGTCCATTGCCCAACTGTGTGAGCGAGCTGTAAGGATATTGCGGGGATCTGGGATGCAGATTTGGGGATAGCCATAATTCATGGGATGGCACAGTGGGTTTTGTTATGTGCTATATATTTGCCTGTATGTATTTCCGGTCTCCTAAAAGCGGTTCACAATTGTCTTACATGCAGGCCGACATGATAATAAGCAGATGCCTTCTTAATGGTTTCACACCAACCAAGTACATTCACAGCCTCTATGTTGCATTCAGAGCTGCAGGCTGGGCTCTTTGTTCTGCACACAGGCAGACTTCAGTCATGATCCCTCACAGTTCCAATAATTTCAAAATTCAGAATTCAGACCCTGAAAACCTGTAACTTGATTTGAAGGATTCTTATTGCCCACCTTTTAATCTTTGGAAAGACATAGACAGAAACCTGGAAAAACACTATCTAGTTTCAAGATACTTTAAAACAAGCCATGGAGCAGAAAAGAAACCTAGCAGAAAAAATATCACACTGGTGCAATCTCTATTGCTCTAAGCAGCAAATTTTAGTCTTGCACCTTAATATCACCCTCTGTAACTTTTTAGCTTTCAGGAGTGGAAAGCTATATCTCCTTTTTATACTGTTTAGAAAATACGATGCCAATTTGGTACCATTGTAGTATTGGGACTGCTGGGTCACTTGAGCAATTTCGTCATCTTTCCTTGTGAGGAACAAACAACTAGGAGTTAAGCCTTGAAGTTTTGGCTATCAATTGCATGCACAAAACCATTATACTGGTACTGGATGCATGCGTAAAGTTGCAGTAATGCAGCTGCTGCATTTCAGCATCAGTTCAAGTGCCTGAATTCTCATATGCTAACGCTGAGGTCTGCAGCCTTTTAAGGGTGGCCTGGATGGACAGGCTTCCTTTTCCAAATTAGAGCTGAAGTATGCTGGCATGAGGTCAGCAGAGGTTGGGGATGCTTTTAAAGAGGCAAAAAGCAGCTGATTGATCAGTGATGCCCCTTTACTTGCGGAGAGACAAAGATTTGCAGTGTGGCTCACCCTTTCTGCTTACCTCAATGCTCAGCTCCTAGCCAAGCCCACTCCCAAAATCTTCCCAAATGCTCTCTGTGGTATGTGTGTAAGTTGCCAAATGCTGCAGTAACATAATGGTGTTTAAGTTACCAGGCACTTTATGGTGCTGATATGTTAGTATGCACAAAATTAGCTGATGATGCAGAATCTACTAATGTTCGTCCTGTTACATCCTTTTGCTTTCAAACTTGTAATGTAGCAGAATCCACTCTCCCTCCCACCCTTTTCCTTGGGCTTAGAAAGTAGATTCCTTTTTTAAAAAGGCAGTTTTGGGGCACTAGCTAGCATTATATTAGAAAGACTACCGTTCTAAGCGCCTAGTACTGAACTGGGGAAATGAAAGGACTGAGGGGAAGTAGAAAGTGTGTAGTTTTAAATTTGAGGAACAAATGGGGTTTCTCAGATCAATGTCTTGGTGTGGTGGGATGCCACAGCATCCAGCTGTGCTGGCAGTGCATCTCTGCCCTAGTCTTTAGATATACAGACACTTATAAAATCCATATGTAAACCTCAAGCAAATGTTTGGAATTATGTGGCTTAGTACCACAAATTAACATTTACAGTAGAAGAAGCTCTAACCATCTGCTGAGGCAACTTTAATCTCTCTTTGAGCTGCTGCTTGGCCTGAGGGTCTGTTCCAAACTCTGTTTGTTTTTTTTTTTTTTAATCTTTTCACTTCTTTAGCTTTTTATGTAGAGAGAGGGGAACCTTGGAGGGTGAAGGAGCATATTCTGTGGGTGGACTAAAAGCAGAGACAACGGAGCTCTTCTTCAAAGGATTGTTTGAAGACTCTCCCAAGGCAAGTACCATCAGCCACAAGTGTCAATGAAATTATCAAATGTGGTGGGGGAGTAGTGGAGAACAGTTAGCATTTCTGGAACACCTGCTAAATAGCTCTGCACATAGGCAGCAGATAGCATCACAAACAAATGGGAAGAATTATTCTTCAATCTACTAGCAAATAAGGAACCCAAGACAAAGTGCATTCCTTGATATTGCCAGATGAAGGCTGTTGGATTTAATGACTAATTCTGACACTTCTAAGTGCATCCATTAAATGAGGCACCAGGCAGATCCATGCAGTCTCATGCACTTAGGTCCCACTTCTCATTGCTGCTCAGATCCACACTGTGGTCCCTTCCTTGCACTATCCCAGCTGGGTCTGATGTGAAGAGTCAGGACTTGGGGCAAAGCCTTGGTACTGTGCTGCAGTTGCCAAGTGAGACTCTGAATGGAAGGACCACGCTCCAAAACAGCTGGATGTCATGTTCCTTGGCTCGAGCTTAGCACTGGATTGCCTCTGTCTTGTTTTGCCTAGTGCAATTACGTTGCAGATGTAAGGCTTTGCAAACAGCCTATGACAAAGTCAAGGATGTGTATATATGCTGTGGGACTGGAGATGAGAGTGATTGTGAGCATATCGTCACCTGGAGAAGCACAGCAGTGGATCAGTGCTTCCGCATGCCGTTAACTCCTGTAGCCAGAGGAAAGCTGGCCAGCCTGTCAGGGCTTGGAGTCTTCCTACTACTCTAAGTGCCATAATAACATAGAGAAAAACTTGGGAAGAGGAGGGGGAACTGCTCGTAATAAATAGTTATTTAAAGAGCTAGGGAGGTTTTCTTGGTGAGTGATTTATCCTCTGCCACCTCTCCTGTTTTCTTCCAAATGGTATCTTAATTGTTTTTCTCCTACTTGTCCCTCAATTAAAGGCTCTCTTCACTTTTGCTTTTATTTTCAACAGATCACTTAATTTTCCTTATTTACATTTTAATTAATGACCTGACACTTTTGCCTTCTCTAAACTCATTGCCTTGAAAACTCTGTCCTTTACTACTGTTTATTGGGAGCAAAAAAATGAAACACATTTGCCCCAGACAAAACAAATTTGACTCTTTGCTATGTTTCCTCTCTTCTGATGAAACCAATGTAACTGAAATCATTGAGTGCATAAGTTGATTTTCTGGGGTTGTGTACCCCTTCTCCTTCTGTCATTTTTGGCAATGCAGGTATGTCAAAGTGAGTTATCTTCTGTTAACAGTGTTTTTTCTGCAGCATAAATAAATACTTACAATAATAATTTGTGCAATTTAAACAATATTTTTTCACCGATCTGCAATTTTTCCAATATCTTTTCCGTAGATATCCCCTTGGCTATGTACATATAGCCAAGATGTACATATATCTCTTGAACAGCAGTGAGATAAACGCTTAATATATATGCTCACTGAAAAACCATCAATGTAGAAAAAAAGGGAATGCATTCATTAGCATGGCTTTTAGGCAGATGTAATTAATTCACTTCCTCATAGGTCTGAATCATTTATTTGCTGTGATTTTTTCAAGTAGGACTGTATTTCTAGAATATTTCTGAATTCTTTGGTGTATTAGCCAATCGACAAGCAAAGCAAGTATAGTCCTTGAAGTACGTTTTACACATTGGTCTTACCAGCTGCTTAAGACCTCTTAATATCTCCAAGTTATATTTGTGTGATTACTAAGGTGCATGTTTTTGGTATAGCTTAATTTGGCATTAATGGAACAGTACAAAAAATAAAGCACTAACAGCTTTATGAATATTCATGGCAAAGTCATGCAGCTACTATCAGTAACATATTATTCTCTTTTGTGAGAGCTTTAATGACTTGCTGCTGTATTCATGCAAAAAGTTGCAACTCCTGAGCATTTCACAAATCTTAACACACATATCTCACTATCCTCCAGAATTGTAATTAGAGCTGTATCCCAGTCAAGATTTGCCTTTAAAACAGACATCATTCAGAAAGCAAAAACACATGGTTGGGACAAGTCATTAAGACGGTTTACTTAAAACACATGGAACACTAAGCAGAGAGCACTATACAAACAGCTGGTAAGACAGAACTTGGTGAACTACCTGAAATCAGGACCACTTCTCAAAAAATTCACAAAGAGAAATATAAAAATCCTGCAGAAGATTTATTTGAAAATAAAAAAATTAATCAAATAGTGTCCTGAGGAATATGGAAGTCATTCACATACAGCCTGGGAACTCGTCTATCAGGAAAGTGCCAGACCCACAATGCTGAATCCTATTGCATCCTCTGGTCTGGTCATAATCGCTAAAGCCAAACTGACACCACTTTGCTTATAATATCTACATTCACATTCCAGTATGATTCTTGGGGTCATAGAAACATTTTTGAGAGGTAGAACGAAGATGTTCACTAAGCTAATTTCCAGATCTGATGAATGTGTTAGAACATCCGTTAGTATTGATGATTTTCAGAGCTCAAGATTATAAATTTGTTTTACTGTAATAAAAATAATCTCTGCTAGGATATGCTAAATTCAGGAGTAAGTGTTCACAAAAACTGTGGTCTTTTCAGGAAGAACAATTAAAAAAAAAAAGAAGAATGATGTTACTTGCCAAGGACGTGCATTAACAGAAAGAAAAAAAAAGGAAAATTTCTTAACAAGGTTTCCAGCCAAAGTACTGATTTCTCGTCCAAAACCGTGATGCTGGTAAGTACAATAAAGCTCTTTCAGTAAATGGTTAGTCTATCTGATCCTTCTTAGAGCATAAGACACATTTAAAAACAGTAATGAATGCCCAAAATGCAACACTAGTTGCCATATTAAAAAGGAGTCATATAATTCCCCAACCTGCAGAATCCTGCAAATTATCCCATTCTGCAACTTTATGCAGTTTTTTAGCTCTGTCCTCTATGTTTAGTAGGGAACCATGATTTTTAGTCAGCTTCCTGTTGTGATTCATTAGGAGGAACTGTTGGATCATTGTATTGCTCCAGAGCAGATAAAATTGCTATGGCTTATGGAATACAGCGTATGGTTCATCTGATTAAACAGCCAGCTGATCAACTGGGAAAATAAATAAAATAGAACAAAATATACCATTAGGCTGAACCAAGTATTGCTATTGTTGTTCTTTACTTTTACTAAAGGAGAGCATACAGGCATCAATAAAAGCTCAAGGATGTGGAAGAAATTGTATGGAAATCAAGCAAAAAAAGACTTTGCCCAAAATATCTAATAATCTAGGTCTCATTCTCCAAAGTCATCTCCCAAACTGGGGCATAAACCCTATCCCCTTCTGCACACCCATCCCAGTGAAGCAAAATCACGGTTTTATAACTCCAGTATACCCTTCAGTAGTACCCCACTAGCCAACACATGGAGCCCCAGAGCTATCCTTACAGATGCCTACAGCAAGCTCACGTGTCTGCACTCTGCTCCTGTGGGCCTGGCCCCATGTCCTGAGCTGGAAACAGCATTGGCTGGTTCCGTGCAGTGGATGTTATACGGGGAGAACCACCTCCCTGTGACATAAATCACTTAGGAGGCAACTCCTGCACAGAAGGATTTAGTGAGCATCAGTAGCTGCCTATGTGTACTGGCCAGAGAAGTCCTCCGCCACAGCTATCACATACCTGCCTTGAGATGATTTCTGTTCTACTAGCAGTAGCTTTACTGCAGCTTGGGGTCGTCTGCTGCTGACAGAGAGTCCCGTAGGCTTACACAGAGAATTTCCTTCCTTTCTGTAGCTTTACAAAAGAAAGAAGAAAGCTTTGCCCACTGTAAAAACAAGCAGAGACAGCAAGAAGGCAGACAGAAGAGCCTGGCAGTTTCATGAATAAATCTGTTGTAGCTCTGAGAGTAGTTTTGCAGAACAGGCTTGTCATTTTCCTTCACTTTTCAGTGTACCACCCCAGCCCTGACACTAATGCTGGTAAAAAAGTAGGGCTAACATCAGATGATCTCATGGTATATTATGGATATTACTATTCAAGGCAAAAGCTGGCAAATATTTGCAAACTTGTCCTTCTACATGCTATGAGCATAAAAAGTACTGATCCAGAGTGAGCACCCCTCAAGATGGCAGGCATGGATTGAGAGGCAGATCCTCATCTGTAAAAATCCCTGGATGTGCCCTGTAATGAACTTGTGCCCTTGTGTGAAGAAATTAGCTTCAGACCTCATGTGGCTTTATCTTTCCAGCAGAGAGAGAGACAGACCTGCAGTGATGGGAACAATGTTTGCACTTTAGGAAACAACGGGTGAGAAATGAAGCTTGGCCTAAGAACATTTTAAGAACCAAAACAAGAAAATAGACTGTGTGTGGACTCAGCATGTATAGCAAATAAAGAAGTCCTCACAAATAAAACCTTTTACCTAAAGTGGTCCTTCTCCTGGACTCCTTGACTCAGTATTTATCATCTGGGCCATTTAGCTACTGTCAAGAAATTTCAGCATTAGGTGAGAAAATATTACCTACCCTGTAGCTTGTTTCTTGCTGTAGGGGAAAAGTTTGCCACGGCGGAATAGGAAGGAGGGGTAACAAAGCACTAGTTGGGACAGAAATCCTTCCAGAACCAATCTCTGCAAAGTGGGGAGACTGGGGATCTGGCTGGGGATAAGGATGTGATTAATCTGGTTATATCTGTGGAAGGAAAAGGAGTGGAGGTCAGCTGAGGCATTACTATTAGGCTTTGTTTTATTCAGGTACCCAGAGCCAACACATGTGACAAAAGCCTGCTTCATTTTGGTCTGAAACCTTCCTGATTAGAATGGATCATCCACTCACGATGCATCCATACAGCATAGCAATTGATCCCAGCTGGTTCGGGCCAGGAGCTTGCCATGGTGTGCTGGCTTACACCCTCACCTGTAGTGTTTTTCCTGTTTCTCTTTGCACTGCTTGCAAGGAGAGATCCCACAAAGTTTGGGAGATCTAGCTGGGTTGCTGGGGAGCTGCTCTTCCCCATGGCAGCACGAAGTCCATGGTCTTCATCTCCTGTTCCCTGGAGTTATTGGTCACACACCTCCTAGGTATTCAGTTTTCATCAGATATCTGGTGAACAATGTTCTGGACCACCAGGAGAAGTTTGTCTTTCTGACAATATAAACAGTTAACATTCAGCCAAGTCTTCTTTCTGAGACTGGTGGTCAGAGGAGTTTTGCCCTTTTTCATCACAACCCCAACTGCTCAGGGGAGCTCTGAGAGAGGTATCTGAAGGTGCAGTGCAGCTTCTGCCTTGGAAAAGCACAGATGGTGGGCATGAGGAGATCTGTACCCATGACCCAGAGGCTTCTGTTACGCTATATAACAGTGCCGTCTTCGTGGTGCAGTTAATGGTAGGTTGGTGTGGAGCGTCCTGGAAGGCTCTAGACCCTTTCTGTCAGTGTTCATGGCCTTCTGCATGAGGGCCTGGACTAATCCTGTCACAGATAACTTTGATCCCTTAGGCCCTGAAGACAGGGGAAGAAGACTTACTGATCTGTACGCGCTTGTTTTCAAGATGCAGCATACCTTCACTATGGGCTTTCTCTTCCACTTGGGTGCATTCACACCCCTTTTTAAGGATAAGCACAGTCCTCAGTCTTTGTGTAATTGCTGTACTCTGTGCACTATCCGCTGTTCTAGAAAGAAGATGTACTCAGTAATCATTGGCATAATGAAGCCTTCGTTCTTCACTTGTCCACGGGGGAAGAAGAAGTAGTGCTTGGAGGATTGCAGCAACTTTATATAAGAAACCTTTTTAAAAGCATTTTTTATTTTACGAAAACTGGTTTCTCTATAGGGGTGATCAGAGAAGTAGATTCTTGCCATATGCTGCAGTTGCTGAGGATTTTGCTTGCTCATTCTGAAGGTGACATTACTAAATTGAGGCCAAAAAAAATGTTTTGTTTTTCATGTTTTGAATGGCATTTTTTTTCTGCTGTTACCACCAAAACATTATGGTGCCAAGTGAGATTGCACCTTGAGACAAAAGCTGCTGTTGAGCTACTTGACAAAGAAAGCAGGAAAGCCAAGATTGCTGGGAAAGGATTTTAATTTTGTGAACTCATAATGAAACACAGATGAAATGAGTTTTTGGAAAATGAATGCAGGTTTGTGAGCTGAAATTCTCAGAGGTTTGATTTTTATCATTTAAATGGCCTAGATTTTAGATTAGTGAAACCTCTTTCGGTACGTCTGTGCTAGAAGATACTTATGTGACAAGATTTGTTAAACTAATCTTTACAAACCAAAGAAAAACAAGTAGTGACGCTAATTTATGTCAATTTACATTTGCACAACCCTGTCAACTTGAGTGGAGTATTCACTTCAGCTTTCTGAGAAGAGCATCAGAGATTAGAATTTACTCTAAATGTATAAACTCAATCAACCAGTTCAGTTAAACAGCAAATGGAATTGAAAATATCTGGATTACAGCTGTACTTGATATGGAGGATCAGAAAGAAATTCCCCAAGACAGATGGGCTTGAATAACTATGAGTGCTTCCTTCAAAGAATCATTTTATGGATTTCTGGAAAGATTTCATTGGGCATTATATCTGTATTCTGAAAGGAATGTATTGGTGCCTTACATAACATGACTTCAGTACTGTGCAGTGATGTGCAGTAGTTTGTTGAATGGTAGAGGACCATGAAAGCTTCTTTTGCTCACTTGAATGCAAAAAGCTTAAAACAAAACTATTTAAGCAGTTTGAAAGACAAAAATCTGCCATATTGCAAAATGTTTAATGTTTCTCAACAGTTAAATAGTTGTGAAATCATTAATAGAATGGACATTTTCACCGTGACAAGCACCGGTGTGGTAAAACTGAGTAACTCACCCATCTTTACAGTCAGCGGTGCACTCACAGGCCCGCTGCAATGAACAAGCACATAGGGAAAGTTTTATAAGGTAGCTGGCTGAATCCAGCTGGAGCAATAAGAAGATTCCATTTAGCTGTAAGATCTGCAGTTACAATGCCTTGCATCAGCTGTCCAAGGGGTCATTGTGTATGTTTTTTGCTAGTTGATATCAGAACCTAGATCTTCAAAGAAACTTCGCTGTTGACCTGATTTAAGGTGCCTCAATCAGGGCAGGAGTGCGTGTCCCACTGATCCCAGCCCTGAGCAACCTCCCATCTCTGTTAGGGATGTGGAGCTGGATGTTCACGGGGGAATGAACCTGGCTGTCAGTGGTTGAGCAATTGCTGAAGGGGAAGGAAATGTTGAGGAAAGGAGAGGAAACATTGATGTGGAGTGGGACAGGGTGCCTGGCACCTGTTTTGTGAGGACAGGCTGGTGTGGGGTCCCAGCTGCTAAGGGGCATGAGATGCCTCTCTTCTGCTCCAAGTGAGGTAAGTGCCTCTGTTTTAGAAAGAGAGGAGTCTTACAGCTATCCACATGGATAGCTAGCTAATGAGCTAGCTGATATGACTCCCATCCTAAGTTCCTGGCTTCTCATTGCCACAAACTTGTGCTCTCTGTACAAAGCAAGGAGGGTGTGAGGTACTTCCGTCAAGACTGTGACTGCTCTAGGAAGCTGAAGGCCACGTCCTACATAACTGAACCTAGGAGAGTTTATGTTCCATGTCAGATCTAGTCCTTTGTCTAGAATAATTTTCATCACAACTTATTACCTGTGAGATATTCCCAGAGGCAATTTCATTTATAGAGGTGTGGGTTTTTGTTTGTTTGTTTGTTTTGTTTATTTCTTTGTGTTTTTTTTTTGTTTCTTTTTTGCCTACAGAAGACCTTCATTGCAGAGATCTTATTCAGAGAAGTCAGTCTCTGCAGAGAGGTTTTTATTTTTAGTTTATATTGTTTGCTATTTTTGTATAGCTTGCATTTTATTTCCCCCCAATTGCACATACGAATGTAATGGCCACTGGCCTCCCTAATGCACGTCATGGAAATCTTCTGAAAGTGTACAATGTGTATTATGCTACAGGTAGAAATCACTTTGCCTCATTCATAATACCAGATATTACAGCTTAGAGCAATGACTATTTAAAAATATTTATTTCACTACTTTATAAGTATCATTTAGTGCATGATTTTAAAAGAAACATTTATGGATTTGATGTGGAAAAACCTTTTGGATGGATAAGCATGTCTTCTCAGAGGGAAAATGATGACCAATGCTAGGAGTTTATAGTAATGTGTTGGTCTGTTCCAGACAAGGAATGGACATATTGACCACCAGGCTGCAGAGTAACAGAATGTAAGCAAGATGAAGCCTGCTGCAGTATGACAAGCCATTCATAAATCCAATTTCTAGACAGTCTGAAGGACTTGTTGAAAACTCTCCACAAAAGATGTTTTGTCTTTAGCAGGACTGAAGGCACGGACTCTTCTTGGGATGACACGAGGCACAGACCATTCCCAAGAAGCCAGTGATATTTTGGCGAGAGGCTGCCCCAGGCAGGACAATGAGGCAACCACCTTGTGACTCAAGGGAAGCAGTCCTATGGGAGGCCAAGGGAGTAGGAGTGGAAAGTGCAGGAGGAATAAATCTCAGGGCAGCAGCTTCTCACCACAGATGGGGCTGTCCATCAGTGACTTCAGCTGCAGAAAGGAAGGCAGGATTAAGTCGCCATGGGGATGCAGAGTAATTTACAAACTTCACACATTCATGTGAGGAGGAGCACAGTCCCAACAAGAGATATATTGTTCTTTCATCTCCGCAGATTTTCTTCCTGCAAAAATGACCCTGACTGCAGACAACGCTCCTCCTATTCTTGCTAATAATAAGTCTTAGACTTTGTCTTCAAAACATGACATCATCTCTGCAAGATTTTAATATGAGAATAACTGAGATAGATGAGAGTCTAATTAATCTCTGGCATGATATTGTGCAGGAATACCTGCAGGTATCTGTTCTGCACTGGGGTGATGGGGGCTGGTGGTGCAGGATTCTTTATGGATATTAATAAGAAATGCACAGCAACAGATGCTGTAATAGAATAGCTGTTTTAATTAGGTAGAATAAAGAGAGGAATATAGATAGTGAGCAAATCTTATGTCCCTTCAGAAGCTGGGAACCCCGCTTTCGTGCAGCACTGGACTGACTGTGGATGCATTTTCCCATGTCATGCTGCACAGATCCCGTCCATGCAGAGGTTCCTCCTCCCTCCCATACCGTGCTACCTTTCATTTTTCTGTAACAAACAAGACCATGTACCTTCTCCCGACAGGTTGAGATATTACCTCTTTCATAACATCTACCAGTGAGCAGCACAGGGCATTCCAGTAGGTTACCTTACAGCGGCTCCTCATGCTGACATATGGGCTTCTTAAGCCCTAAGTAGAGCAGACATGGCTTGTCCTAGATCACTGGCTCCTTGAATGCAATGTCTTACACAAGGCTCCTAATGCGGTATCACAATGTCTACTTGAACAGTACTTAAACAGAAAAGAAAAAATAGCTATCTTTTATTGTAATTAAGCATTATTTTGGTATATAATATGTCAGAAAAAAAAGTCTTGTAGATCAGTAATTATGTAATGCAGGCACTTCAAAATGCAGTTGAGAAGCATCTTAATGTCTCAGAGCTTAAGTCTACAGTGTGTTGAGGGACTGGTAAGAGCTCCTGGAAGGATCTGGCAGTTCTGCATCACTGGGAATTTTTGGTAGATTCAATAACTTCATAAACTAAACCATAATATAGCTAAACTTCCTATGGCCTCTCTGATCATATACCAGCCTGTGCTCAGCTTCAACAACAAGAAAATTGTGGAATTTGCCATGAGAAATATTGCATAGAACTCCAGGTTAGTAACCTGACCAAGTCCTTCTGGCCTGAAATAGACTGTCTGTGAGAGCTTTCCATGTATGGCAAGCATGGCGCTCACCAAGCAGCACAACCACTTCAAACTGAAGCAAACAGCACATGGAGTTGAGCTTGTGTTTTGCCCCATGAAGATCCAAAGTTACTACTGGAAGATATTTTCACAAAGTAAAGAAGAGTTAGAGCCTCAGGTAGGAACCAGGGCAGCATGCCTATGCAGAGTTGGGCAAGGGTCTGTGTCTGACATGCACAGTACAATCCATGTAGTTGTATGGAGTATACATTCATCAGATATATTATGTCATCAATTATTTAACTTGCAGAAGCTGTTTTGCAAACAGATCTTGGAACACAAGCTTATTCTTTTTTCGAAACCACCAGGACAGCCCTCTCTTCAGCAATTTCCTCTGGTGTTATGTGAATCAGAGCATGACAAAGATTGCCTCATACTTGTAAGGTATTAAAAGAATAAAAATATTTTTTCCTTAAACAAAGGGCAAGAGACAATCCAGCAATTACAGCTTTTGTTCTCCAAAAGGCCAAATGTTATTTGAAAAATTTTGGGTGATAAAATATTTTTGATTAAACTTACATCTCCTCAGGTTGATAGGCTTCCACTGAGATGTTCATGGCACTCTTGAATCCAGTGGTGGTGCTGCTGTTGCAATCAGCCCCTAAGCCAGCAGGTCCCATCCTTGCGGTTACCACTGCACATTTCTTAGCTAAGCATCAGCTTCAGATTAGCAGTGGGACACCAGAGCAGAATATCTGTAAAGCTGTCAGTGTCCGTTAATGAACTGACACAAAAGACAAGCTCAGAGCCCAAACCAAATAGTACAGACAGGTATGATGTTCTAGCAAGCCAAAAGATACCCCCTGAGATATGCATATACAGGTGGAAAGGGAGAAAGAAAACAGGAAAGACCGTTTGGATGCTTATCAGTATTTTAGTTTTGCTAAAAGAGATTCCCAATTTTCTGGTGCTTAATGCTATTCTGAGATACTTTGAAGAAGAAGGAGGAGATCGTCACATTAGACAGGAATTGATGGGTCTGAGGAAGCTTGTTTTCAAAACAGAATTAGAAGAAAAAAAATCAAGAAAAGATGGAGAATCCACTTCTATTTTCCTGTCTGCTTCCCTGTTTTCGGCACATCAAAGACAGCAATTCAGACTTATAAGTAGTGTCTCCCTGGGCTAGATTCTCTGTGTCAGCTCCATTGTGGTTGTTCCCTAAAGACAGTCTTTAAGGGAAGGAGTAACATCCCCAGCCACAAGGTCTTTGTCACAGTGAAAAGTTTTGCCTAGGACCACATTTAGCTTTTTGGAGCTTTTAATTCTCTTATTTAGGTAGAATAATACATTTCTGGGAACAACACAGAGTTTGGAAACCCTGCTGCAGACAGAATAGCATGAAAATAAATAATCTTAATTTGGTGATGTTGGCTTTTGCTCTTCCATCCCTGGGGGGACTGCTGAAGCAATCATCAGCATCAGCCACTTGCTGGGGATAGGAGATTTTCTGCTGTTTGCAGGTGCAGCTGAAGTCCCTTCCCCTGGTGCTTTTGAATCTCAAATGCCTATTGGGAACTCCTGAACACCCAGGGGGTTGGACTGAAATATTAGGTGAAATTAGGTGAAAGCCATGGTCACTCCATCTCTCTCGCCAAGACGAAGTGAGGTCAATACAGTAACTGTTTACTGCTCAAGTTTTCTACTGCTTCTACTAATAATTACCCAAATTTCCTGACAAACCAACACTATGGGAGAAGCCAGCACTGTACAGATACTTCAAACTCACTGGAGATGCAATGAAATGTCGGTCTGGTGCGCTGGGGCTTCCCAATGCCCCATGAGGATTTCCGCGCAGTTTGTAAAGAAGGGCAAAGCATGATGCCTAGGTCCAGCAGCTGCTGGGAAAGTGCCCTTTCTTTATTCTTATATTGAGTATAGGTGGCAAAGTTTTGGCAGCGGGTAGCTGCAGGAGTGGTCTCTGTGAGAAGAGGCCAGGGGCTGCCCGGAGACAGAAAGAGCTGGTTCCAGCTGGCTGCAATGGACCCATGACAAGACACAGCTGAGCCCATCAGCTGGTGGTGCCTCTGGGAAAATGTATTTAAGAAAGGGAAAAACACCACATGTTAGAGAGAGGAGTGGGAAATAAATAAATAAATAAATAAATAATAATAATAATAATAATAAAAAGGTGTGAGAAGCATCCCTGGGAACATCAAGGTCAGAGAAGGAGAGGAAAGAGGTGCTCCAGGTGCTGGAGTACAGATTTCCCTGCAGCCTGTGGTTGAGACCATGCTGGGGCAGATTTATCCTGAAGGACTGTAGCCCATGGAGAAGACCCACACTGGAGCAGGGGAAAAGTGTGAGGAGGAAGAAGTGGCAGAGATGAGTTGTTGTGGACAGACAGTAGCTCCCATTCCCCATCCCCTTGTGCTGCTCAGGGAGGGGTTTATGCAGAATAGTTGGTAATGAAGGAGTGAATCTCAGCCTGTGGAAAAAGAGTTGGGAGTGTTTCAGTTTTTGTCTTTTTTTTTCTTATTATCCTACTCTATTTTAATTGGCAATAAATTAAATGTTACCCTAGTTGAGTCTGTTTTGCCCGTGATGGTAATTGGTAAGTGATCTCTCTGTGTCTCAGTCCGTGAGCTTGTTCATCCTATTCTCTTCTGTCTAGTTGAGGAGGGGTAGTGTAAGGAGCTGGGTGGGAGTCTGGTGGCTGGCCAAGGTCAACCCCCACACCCTTTTACCAGGATTTTTATTATAGGATCCTTTATGTATACTAGGTTTACAGTGCTGATATAGGAAAAAAGATCATTTAGAAATGTCTTTAAGTGACTTTAAATACAAGGCTTCTAATCTCTCCTACTGCCTATATACTGACCCCACCACAGTTTGGATAAAACACATAGATAGAGTGCAGTGAGCCAGGACAACAGATTATCAGAATAGGCAGCTTGAGATTTGCAAGGGCCCCTAGCCCAGATGCGTGATGGTCATTCAGACAGATTCAGACAGATTTTTTGAAGGATGATGTATTCTTCACCACTTGCTACCGCCTTTCCTTTGCTTCCTGCAGACAGCTCATTTTCATCTTTGCCAGAAGCTTTTTGCGGTGTCAGGTAATGTCCCACCTGCCAGCCATCTCTGCTCACAACCAACGATATGCTCCAGGCTGGAGCACAGACTTTAGTTTGACTGAACTTGTTAAACATCTGCTGGGAGTCTTGAGAACTTAAATGTTCTGTTCTCTGAGATCCGTAAATGGGAACAAAACCTGCAAGACAACGGTTCCCCTACAGGATGAGGGAAAGAACAAAAGGGTGCTAAAAAAAGAGGCCTTGTTTTCCTCCTAGTAAATACTGCATAAGGTGATGTTTTGTTTAACGTAACCTTTACTTCCAGTGTGCAAAAATGCTTTTACTCAGCTAGCAGCTTTTAAAGTTTTCGGTAGTGTTGTGTAAGTGGCAGGGACACATTTGCTGGGGTGGTGGGAGACTTGCATTAGCTTCAGTCTGCAGAAGAGAGAATGGTTTGCCTGGGAGAGGTGCTCCAGGGTGGCACACTTAAGTGCTACTACTTAAGTAGGGTGGCCATCACATCGTTATTTGGGCAATCACAAGGGGGTACTAAAACACAAACGAAAAAGTGTGACTGTTGCTTGGTGTGACACGCCAACATCTAACTATTTAAGGTTGCATGTGGGTGTGTTACTGAGAATTTGGAGACGGAAGCATCTGCTGAATTCCAATGTCTTGACGAAATAGTAGACTTTCAGCAGGCTGAACAGACAAACTCAAGTTAACAACTGACAGGACTTTGTGTACCCCCTCAGGTGTTTCAGCGGGAAGTGAGATGTAGGGGTAGACTGGAGGTAAATGGGGGACCGTTCAAACAATCTTGCCACTAGGCAAACTGTGGCTCATTTGTGATCTTGATGCCTCTGATTTCATCAGGGTTTTTTTGGTAGACATTCGGCAATACTTTAGTACTTTCTCAGATGGGCCCATTCGTCTTGAGATAATATCTAACACCTTATTTCTTAATTAATTTCATCTAGTTTTCCAGAGAGCAATAATATATATATAATAAATACATAATATAATAAATATATAATCCTAGGCTGTGAAAGAAAGCTATAATTAGATAATCTGCTGATGTCATAGGCTGTCATGAGTGGAAAACTGTGATTAAATTATAACCATCGGCTCTCAATGGAATCTGGAATTAATGGCTGTTTCCATATGTAATTAAGATGTCTATTCTCATTTAGAAACCTTGGGCCAGGCCCATGGCGGCTATAAATTGGTGTTTCCTTGTGGACTTCAAAGGATCACAGCAACTTACACTGACTGAAGATTTAGCTAGTCAGACTTTGCTGATTTAATCTAGAAACAGTGGTGAAGTACCATCCTCTCAAAATGGAGACCCAAGCATTACTGACTACAGCAAGGCATGTGGACTTGTCACCTTAGTCCAGCTTGATATTGCACTCACCGTACCATATACACATTTGTGCCGGCTCGTTGCTCTCATCCTATGCAATGGTAACATTGAGTCCATGTCTAAAGATTTTGGACAAGGTGAACACAAATGGCAGCTTGCTTCTTCCTGCCCATCCAAAGGTACAATCTGTGCGTAACCTCTATTTTAATTTCCTCCAGGTTCTCCTGCTTGAATTCAGTGTGTGATGCTTATAAAAACAGACATGCTAAGTACCTGTTCATTTAATATCATATTCATTATCAATAAATGAGGAAAATCACATTTTTTTTTAGCAAGATTTGAGGTGCAGTGAGCACTTGCCAGTCTTGCCAGAGCTCAGTTGGAGTCGTAAATGCTCAGGACCAACTCTGGAGTCTTTTTCCCACCTAGACCTTCTGACTGGCCACAGGCTGTAATTTCTGTCTTTGGATTCCCCAACAGACCTGGGCTCTTGGCCATGCTCTGCCAGGCTACCAGTGCACTGCACTTGACTGTTTCTTAAACAGGTACACAAGATGTGGAGAAAAGAGGCTGCAGCCAAAGACAGCTACACAAGAGAAAAAGTTTAAGACTCCTGACCTCTCATGTTCTCCTCCCAGCACATAACGTTCCTCCAGAAGCTCATCTTATTGCACTGTGTCATGGATAATTTTCTTTAGTGTAATATTTACTCATTGGAAAAATGACTATTTAGTCAAAGATGAACACTCATGCAGAGAAGAAATTAATTTTATTAATGTGATAGTTTAAACTCAATTTTGGGGAGGGGAAGGAATGCTTGATCTTTTTTTTTTTTTTTTTTTTGAAATGACTTTGTCATTTCTTAATATGTTGAATCTTATATTGGGAGGGGGAAAGAGAAGACAAATTGAAGTTAACCATTTTACTTGACCTACCTGCTACCCTGCCTTTTCCTCAAATATTTTTTTCGTGGAAACTTTCATGTGATGTTTTGTTCTGCTTCAGAGTTAAAACAAGATTTGATCTATTGAAATTTGATATAAAATGAAAATTCTGGTCAACCTTGTGCTAATATTTACCTGTCTCAAAGGAATCCAAAATAAACCCTTTGAAATTCCCAGGGCTGTGGAAGTGTAGCAGAGAGGTCATGGTTAAAACTGTCATCTGACCTTTGCTAGTCCTTTCACATAGTGAATCTGGTTTTTCTTTCAAATCAGAGAGAAATAAGCAATCAGCATCATGCAGCGTTATTGGCATTTAATTGATGAGATGAAGGAATGATGCATCTGTCTTCACACAGATTTCTGTGTTTTGTGTAGAGCTGGCAGAGAGAAGGGACATTTCTGAGCCAATGTGTGCTGGACACAATTGATGTTTCTATTAAATATCTTTTCCCCTGATGACACAAGGTATAAATGACTGAAATGTCCCCCAGGTAATTTTGTTGAAAGATGTGTGTTCATACAAGCAATGCATAAATCAGAAAAGTAGCAAATGAAGGACACAGTGTCATCAAGCAGTGTTTGCATATTAGCATTATGGGGAATCTGTAACAGGATCTAAATAAAGCCATTAGTCACTGATGGAACCATTAGTAGAAATAACATCACTTGAAGTCCTTTTAGCATTTTTCAGTACACAGCTAATAAGAGACTTCAAAATGAACTTTAAAAGTTCATTTCCAGTCAAATAATCTCTCCTACAACTGGCTAATACCTTCAACGGCAGAATCTTTCATTTTCCAGACTCGGAACTGAAGCCAACTCTTGCTAAATCCAAACCGAGCTCAGCAAAGGCAGGGAGCTGGTAAACACAGATGTACTGCAGACGTACAAACTTCTCACTGACTTGCAGTTTCACCAGCTTTCCTTTGGCTTCAGCTTGATTCATTAAGACAGCTTCAAAGCACAGAATAAAATGGACTTCAGTCATACAAAGTACTATGCTCAGAATTTTTTAAATTGATATATTTTAGGTTAAAGGCATGAACTGGTTAAGAGAGGATTTTTTCTTCAATCCTGAAAATCTTGGTATACTTTATATCCTTCCACATTTTAAAATCAGCTACAATTTGAAGCAGTACTTTTACTTGTAGGAAAGTGTCATTTTTTTTTCTTACTAAATCAGATCAAAGCTAAAATCTCTCATTGATTACCAAAGACTAAAACAAGCAGATAAATGAACCCAAGCAGCTGTTCATCAAACAGATTTATAGCTGTTTCTGCCAAGGGCTTGTATGTCTTCCATGACTCAACAGGACTGGTTGGAAAAAGGCAACATAACACTGGGCTGACTGCAAAGTCTCTCTTGCCACTTGTTTTGTTTATTCTATGAATCAAAGAGATAAGAAAAATAGGATAATTAGTGGAGACCATAATGCTGTCAACAAACTGGAACATTTTGTGCTGTACCACAACATAACCACAACTGCAACCAAAAGGGCTCTCACCTACTGACACCTAGGAGAAAACTTTCGAATGCTTCTCAGAAAGTATCCTTCATGCCTGCCAAGGGAATCAGAATATTGGATTGGAAAAGGAGTAAAACGGACCAAAAATCAGCTTTATCAGACTCAGATATTCCCTACAATTTCCTCCATGAAATTGAAAGATAAAAGGAAACACAATGGTTTAAATTAAATATTTTAACTATCACAGCATTTAAAAATAAGTTCTTTATTTCTTTTGCTGAAATTTTGCAATGATTTTGCAACAGCTGCCTGCTCCCAGGTGCTTGCTTGTGCTCAGTGACCCTTGCTGGGGGTTTGGGTTACTGCTTGCTGCTGGTTCAGTCTCTGGAACATCACCCCTGTGTGCAACCACCACCGCGCCGTTTGGAGCCCTCTTAGGTCAAGGCAGTGACCATGACCAACGCGCCATACCACAGAGGGTCTCTACAGCTTGAGCTGATGTCACAACTTCTTATCCTATTCTGGCAGCAGACGATGTGCAGGGGTTTGATTTGCTTCAGTCAGTCTTCATGGGATTTATGAGCTTTGCATAACTCATGCTCCTTTTAGAGTGTGAAATGATTGTCTTCCATGCTCTTGCTCTAACTCACATCTGCATTTAAATAACCTTAAAGAAACTAATAATTGAGTTGCTGAGGACTGAATACGTCAGTGAATGAATACTTGAATGGAAGTTTCCCCTAAGGTGATTGCAGTGGTCTGTCATTCGATTATCAGATCACACTTTTACCATGCAAAATAAAAGAGCACTTCAAGCAGCAAGAGACAGAAAAGATAAGGGAAAAAAAAAATGTCATCAAGCAGCATCACAAATCACAAATTTGCACTGAGGTAGCTCTGACAGTGCCTGTAATGCATGGAGTTAGACTGTTATTTATTATGTTAGATAGTCAGATTGGCCACAGTTTGCAACGTGACAATTTAGAGTGCATATATAATAATCACAGGTCATGTATTCGATACACATGAGTGAGAGTGATAACATTTTGCAACAGGGACAGGTGGAGTCTGCGTACTCTTCTAGCAATTAGAGTTGAGCAGGTCTGAGCTGTGATGGCCTGCTCTCTGAGCACTCACACGTCTCATGACTTCAGCCAGTGCTGTAGGTCAGGACAGGCTTTGAGATCCAATCAACTGCTTTCCCATGGTGAGCATGAGGATGTGGTGTGCTTCCAGGAACCTTTGCCTATGGGCTCCTGTTCAAGCCCACCTCTGAAGTAAGGTGACACCTTGTTTCAGTGCCAACATTTTCAATGGCAAATAGGCTTTCTTCCTTCTAATTTGTCTGTCAGATTTAGAGGGGTGATAAAACAGTGCTGAAGGCTTAGCACAGCTAAGACTAACACAGTTTACAGTGCAGGGTCAATACAGATGATGTGACTGGGTTTGGTGTGCTGACCACTCATTTTGCTGAATGAAGCTCTCAGCACAGCATCAATGCTTTGCAGCATGAGGCAGCTCATGCACATGCCTGGATAAGCACTGGGGTTAGTGCAGAAAGGGAGGAGCAGAAAAGGGAATCTGTGCTTTGGAGAGATCTTGACAGACTGAAGGTGGATAGAAACCTCAGGAAGTTCAGCAAAGACAGAAGCAAAATCCTCCACTGAGGATGGAAAGACCCTATCCAGCAGTAGAGGCTGAGGCTGGCTGGCCAGAAGACAGCTTTGCAGAGAGGACCTGGTGGGAAATGCACTGCAAGTGCTCACTGAGGTCTCATCTTCAGCAATGAAAGCCAACCACACACTGGGCTGCCTTAGCGAGCCTGTAGCCAGCAGGTCCAGGGAAGTGGTTCTTCATCTTTCTTCCCCTCAGCGAGACCACATCTGCAGCACTGGGCCCAGTTTTAGATCACCCAGTGTGAGAAAGACGTTGCCACACTGGAGCAAGTCCTGTGGAGGGCTCCAGGACAGGTGGGGGCTGCAGCACATGAAGGATAAGGAGAGGTGAGGAGGTCGGGTTTGGTCAGCCATTGTCAGGGCCTGCTATGATGGGACCTTACTGTTCTCTTCAATTACCTACTTGGAGGAGATACAGAAGAAGGAGCCAGACTCTTCACAGAGGTGCACATGATCTTGAAGGCCTTTTTCCAACCTAGATTTTGTGATTCTCTGACATGACAAGAGGTGAGTTACGCAAGCTGTAATGTGAAATTTATATTTCCCACACACTCCTGGCACCACTATTTTGCACTCCAGGTGGAGGTAGTATCTAATGCAAGTGCAACCACAGGGCCTAAGTCGAGGTATAAAAAGGAAATGATGAATGAGCATGTACTCTATTTGTTGTCCTACTTGGAAAACAGAGCAGAGTGATGAGAAAATGGGATGTAGTGCTCAGCTGCAGCATAAATATCAACTATCTGGCTTTTCTTCCTCTCATGACAATGCACTGGAAACCATGCCCAAGTATTAGCAATTAAAATAGCATTAACATTGCAAAAATAGGGTTTATTGAAAACCACTCACAGGCATCCCAGCTGTATTGTGCAAGCCAAATGTATAACTTGTTGGTGAAGTAAAAACACACTGTGGGTAATGGGAAGTGATAAGTCAAACAAGACAGCCTAGCTTTCTGCAAAAATCTGGGTCTGTGGGAGGGTGTCTCTCCTTTACTCCCACAGCAGCATGTAGGAACCGAGGAGACACAGGGGTGAGAAGTGCAGGACTAGAAAGCTGTAGGAGGGCTCAGGAAAACTGAAATCCATCCAGACTGCAGAAGGCCACTTGGGAACTGGTGTTTTGATAAAAACTGTGCTGCAGGCTGCACCTTCAGCCTAGTAAATCAGGATTGCGAGCGTACAAGCCCAATTCAGAGCGTGTTTGTGACAGAGAGATGCTGATCTATACCAGGACTGTGTCTGAGCTTGCACTTATCTTCAGGAAGTGGGAAGAACCACCCTCAGGAGACTTTTGGAAACAGGGAGACTTTTATTTCTTTTCCTGAATGCTGTGTAGGATGCAGCAGCATGGATCACTTGACAGAAGCAGGGTGGTTACCAGCCCCATGCACAGCTTCTCTGACAACTTCTGTTGTGCAAGTAGGAAAAGAATCATCTTCCCTCCACACAAACTCTTCTGTTTGGCAAGCCTGGCATTTGGGAAAGGTACCAAGAGTATCAGCTTTTTTTTTTTTTTTCCTAGGCTTTCATGCTCAATTATTAAAATGGCTTGAGCTGCAATGAATAATTAATTCAGTCTTTGTTTATGTCAGGAGGGAGGGCAGTTGTTGCCTTGCAAGGCTGCGGATAACTTCCAAAGCACAGGGTCTAAGCCCAGTCAGCTGCATGGAGCAGCCAGCAGCGGCTGGTGTTCTGCCTGTACTCTTGTTCGCATCCATTTACAGCAGGAGTACCATGCTGAAAAAAAAGGGTCCCAGTAACGGCCAAGACTTCCTGCCATCCTAACAAAAAAATAATCTCAAGTCACCCTTCACAGTCAAGATAGACAAGAGTTTTACAAAGCCTAAAAGTTCTTTTTTGTTTTAATTACTTTCAAAACCAATTCAATTTTTGAAGGAAGCCTATTAACAAAACCAGCATATATGCGACCCTATGGATACAGCAGCAGTTCGGATGTGCCTTCCTCCTGGGCTAATGGACCCCCAGCACTGCTGTGCTGGTAACAGTAAAGCATGCATTGCAGAAAGTTGAAAAATCAATATTTTCACCAAGACACATGGTAAGCAGTGTCCTCTTGCTCAGAAATATGCCAAATGGGTTTGAAAAATTCTCTCAGCAAAGCTGCCCAGTAAGCCTCCCTCTTCAGCCTGCACTTTCCCTGCCCTGTCCTCTTGTCTCTGTTGGCTTTCCAACATGCATCTGCAGCAGCACAATGGGTTCCAGCTGCTGATTACTCACAGATGTCCTGTTAGCTTTGCTCGCCACCATCTTTTCAAGGCAATCTTTACAAAGATGGGAAACTTTGCTTTTTCCCCTCCACACACTGCATCTTTCTCTGTGAAGTGACCATGACACCTCTGTTTGCCAGGAGATATTTATGAGTTGTCCTCCAGCCCTGCAGGGCAGCATAGCTGACCAAAACCAAAGCAAAACATTAAATGTGATGTGTTTCTGGGATGCATGCAATGAAGCTCATGACCAGCCAATCTGAAGGTCGACACCACAAGCACTCATGCGAGGTAGGAGGGTAACTGCTGAACAATAGCACTGCTGAAGAATACCTCAGAATATCACAGATGTCCACCTGCTGCAAGAGCAGTGGACAAGACACATACCCTGAGTGAGCATCATCATCGTACATTGCACCAGGAGGGAATTATTTCCTCCCATTCAGCGCTGATGAGATTGCACATAATTGCTTTCTGGCTCAGGCCCTGAGCAGAGGGTTCAGGAACAGGATGCTCAGATGCTGAAAGACTTGAGAAATCAATCATGTAAGGATCTTTCCACTCAGCTTAACATCTACAAGGCCAGATACTCATTCGGGCAACACTTTCATTGATTTAATAGGGGTGTTTTGCTTGGAAAAGGTTCTTAGCAAGTAGGACAGAGAGCTTGCTGGAGTGAGGAGGCATCCCAGTGCTTCCTGAGGGCTTGACAATGAAGAGAGAAAGAGCTCCTGGGACTTTTTTTTATTATTTCAGTCAGAAATGAGAAAATGATAACACCTTCCTCCATCAAGGAAAGTGTTTATCAGCATCTCCTGGTCTGAAATCTGACTTCAAAGGTGTAGGCCTTGATAAAAGCCCTCTTCCCACCTGTCTGTCTGTGGTACTATTAGCGTTGCAGCTGTAAAGGCATCAATCAAGATTAGTCAAGCTGTCAAGCAGAGTGCAAGTTCTTCCCATTGGAGAAGCTTTTTTTAGCCCATGTTGCTGTTGGGAAGCTGTCCAGGCTTGGCGTTTTATTTTTAGAAAGTGAGTTTCACTGAAAAGTTTGAAGTCGAGTCTCACTGGTGTTTAGGATCTGGGTAATATTCCTTGTTCCTTGCAGAATATCTCCTGCAGGATGCTGAAACCAATACCCAGAAGATTCTGCCTGAGAGCTAAATACTTTTCTATCAGAGTGGAGTGACTGGAAGTAATTTAGAGGAGGACAGGAGAGCCCTGCATGGTGTTTCTGTCCCTGGTGTTGCTGCAGGCAGCAGATGCCTGACCTTGAACAGATCTCCACTCAGCTTGGATGCACTGAAAGCTGTGAGCACTCAACGGCTGTGCCGTTCCATGTTAGGAGGAGATTGCTGGGGTAAGGGGCCAAAATACAGCCTTTGAGCACATGTTGAAGTTTTTCAGGACTGGTTAGGGTAAGAAGAAAAACAGCCGCTGAGAAGACTTCCTTTTTTTTGCTGAAATCTAAGGAAAATGAACTGTATGGCAATACTAGCAAAGTCTGTATGTAGAACACAGCAATATCTTGTACTAAACTGAAGCTTTTCGTCTTAAAGAACCCTATTTTTTCTCAGTAAATTTGAAAGTTGCATTCAGACCAGACTCTACATAGTATATTCACGTTGCATGCTGATGCATTGAGTAAATCACTGAACCACACTGCTGACAGCAGGATCCTAACACTCAACCTGAATAATAGCATCAGGTTGCATTTCTAATGTTATGCCACAGTCAATTGGCCCATACACTGTGGGCCATATGTCAGCTGGCACAGTAGCATGTTAAGTTGGATACCATTTACTTCACCTCCATCCTGCTTTCAGAGAGAGACTTGAAAAATAAGGGATCTTTTTGAATGGTGAGAAGAATTAATAGTTGAGACTAGCCCACTGTAGGAGGCACAAGGTTATTGATATAATTTTTGTGACTGTTCCCAATTTTCTCAATATATCCATTTTTGCACATAAACTATATATTAATATTTGGGGAGACAGAGTTTTTAATTATGATGGCATTCGTCTGGATTTGCCCCTCTTCAGTAACATCAGGTCCACAGCGGAGTTATGTGGCAGGTTATCTCTGGAGGGAACAAAATCATCCTTTGGTCACCACAGAGACTTGTCCCAAACTCAGCTTTGAAAGAAAGAGAAAAGAAAATGAAGAGAACAGAAGAAGAACAGAAAAAGAACAGAAAAAGACAATATACATACCCTCAGCTCAGAATAGGTTGCAGGATAAAGGTCTTAGAGGAGAGATAGGACGTTCTGGTGAGCTCCTGGTACAGAAATGTCTTCCAGTACAGCTGTCTGTAAGAGGCTTGAAAGTAATAATGAGTTTAGAAGTAGTAGATGAGAGAGTGCTTTCATGGGGAAATTTCATAGTTGTGTTTAGGGAGAAACCAGTAATAGAAAGAGGGGAAGAATATCTGCCATATGAATGAAGCCACAAAGACAGAAAGAAGAGAATAGGGCATCATTACTGGAATGTTTTTCATGAACATAAGAGAGATCTGTGTGCATGACTTTTAAATGACAGACCACATGATTTTCCCCATGTTTTCTTTGGTTATATTTTAAGAAGTTACAAATTTGTTCTCAAATGCTTAAAGGTTAAAGTCCTAATGCATCAAACAGTGCATGCTGACCAGGGCGGAGGTAGGAGTATTACTTTTTAGACTCTTTTGTTGAGTCAGCTGTAATGATTTTCCCGACCCAACAGGTATATTCTCTTCTGAGGCATGTTGCAATGGCTGGTGAACCTCTCTAGACACTTGTGAAATATTCACTTTTGTCTTTTCTGACGTACAAAGGTCAGTGTACACTGGACAGCATGAAGTGGATAGACAAGAAAATGTAAGATGTTAAAATATATATATTTTTTAAATTCACAAATACTCTGCAATGGTTATAACCAGATACCTCAAATGTCCCCACAGACAATCTGTATTTAGTGCAACATCAGCTAGGAAAGGAGGTGGACACTGCTGAAATAGTCTGATCCCTGCAGTGCCACATTTTGGCAAAAGAAAAGCTTCTTCGGGCTTAGAGATGAAGGTAAACTGTTCCTATTTTTACTATGGCTCTGTGGGTCAGAAGAAGGGACATCTCTCAGCGTTTTAAACTAGCTACAAAATATCACAGCAACTCTCTACTTTGTACATGTTAAGGGCAGACTAAAACTGGATTGCCACAAAAGGGAAATGGCAGGCTTGGTTTTACAGAGCAATTATTCTCAATTAGATAGAGCATTCTGCCTAAACATAGCGTGCAGATTCGCAGAGGGGAAAAAGGTACAAGACATCTTTCCTTTTCCACTTTAACACTAGTCAATCCTAATGGGGAATGAAATTCTGCAGAACCCTGTAATTTCCCTAAAAGCTCCCAGACTGAAAATGCATCTCATACTGATGTCTTGATGTTTTCTTTGTGTACTCAGCACAGCAGGCAGACACAGAAATGACAGGGGAGATTTGTCCCTAGCTCATTGCTTAATCATTTAAATAGATACACCAGCTACTGTATTTTATTCAAAGCTTGAGGTCATTTGTACTATCATGGGCATGACAATATAATATGTTGGAATCTGCTGCAGACACAAAACGCTCCATCAGATTGTGGCTGTTGCTGCTGTAGAGGTAAGACTCTTTCATAGTCAGGAACTATTACCGGATCTGTCACCAGGAACCTTTAGGCAGGGAAAGTCACAGGCCGATCTAGCTCACCCTTCTTTTTGTCTGACTTTGTAAACAGTTTTTAATTATTATAATTAAAAGGTTGTCAAAAATGTGTGTAATAAAGACAACATTTACAATGTTTACACATCCAGTGAAGGGTATTTGAAGTGAAAGAGACACAATTACTCCCACATTTTAATAACAGTAGCAGAAGTTCAGATCACTTCATCTGGAGGGCTGTCTCACAAAAATGCCGTCAAGAGGGACTTGATTTTAACCTCTTTGAACCTTCCCAGCTTCTACTCTGGTGCTCTTCCTGAAGGTCCTATTATCTGTAAGCAACGTTGTGTGCTTTGGCAGCAAACACAGGCTTGTACTCTCTTGCAAATGCCTGTGCAGGAGCTAATTCTCTGCAGGAAGGAGCCTTTTAAAAATGAATATTTTTAATATTGCAGAACACTTTGTGATAGAAAATAATCCCCTTCCTCTTGCTGTGTGATTATAGTTAGCAATTTTATTATTAGCTGATGGCTCTCTGGAGGCTCCTGTGCTATATTTTGCAGCATGTTGGCGGTGGGTATAAAGCACTCCCTGAAGCAACCGATACCACTGCTTTATCAGCAATCTGATAAAGGGGACTGTACAGCCATCAGATGTGTCCTAAGACCCACAAATTGTCCTTTACACTCCATTTCATGCTTTTTTTTTCAAGGAGTCAAGGAGAAACTCTGCTTCCTGAACCAAGCCAGAGCAACACAAGGGTTCAAGGTGTGAGACTCTGCACTCCGCGCCTTCTCTCACAGGAGTGGTACTCCTCACACCCCGTTTTGGGTGCAAAGGGTGCCATTTGGTGCGTGCTGCTCCAGGCAGCTCTGCTTCTCCTGCAGTCCCTCAGTGGGCACAGCACTGCCGAGGAGATACTGCGCCAGCTAATGGGTCTGCTGAGGATGTGGATGGGGAAGATTTCTCACCATTCAGTGCTAACCAGCCAGAGCTGGAATTTAATTTTGTGCAGTGGACATATGGGAGTCAGGGCAGTGTTTGCCTTATTGCTGTCTGCTCTCTGGCAGCTAGATTGCTACACCTTTAATCCAGGAATAGCTGCAGACAAACATATGAGGTCCTTATTTTCCTTTTCGAGGTGGTCCCTAAAGCTTTCAAACTGGAATTTAGGGATTTACCGAAGCATTTCTGATGTTCTTTAATGAGAGAAGCTCAGCAAGAAGGTACTCTCTTTTTCTGGACACGTGTATATTTAGAACCATGGAGCAAAAGGTGTTGTTTATAATGTGCCTATTGTTGGGTAACGTCCTCAATCTGTCCTCAAGCACGAATAGGGACAACAGTAAATATTGTATTGGATATAAACAGGGAAAAAGTGTGCAGCTTGCTGCAGGCTTCATTTTGGGAAAGTAATAGATGAAAAGCTGAATGAGTTTTTTCTCCCCATGGATGAAAGAAAGAACATTTGCAGGGGGAAGTGGAAAGCCATGCTGTTTGCTGTTGTCACAGGACTTTTCTCAGAAGTAAACACTAACTTAGGAAAAAGCAACGCTGGAAAGAAAAGACCAGCACAGAACACAACAAACATGGGTCTCCAGCCCATGTGCAGAGCAGAAAACGATCCCAATGACTTCAGTGAGGAGCCTCACAAGATCGTGCTCATTCTGGGAGAGATACTCAGTGATCTAGTAAATTCGAGCTGAATTGTTTTTCAAGATGGCCTCAATTTTAAGTTACCTAATCTTCCAGACCTCCTTGCTTCATATATTCATAGCAAGGCCTTGAAACCCCATTGAGTGGTGTAATCAAGGCCTGGAAATTGTGTTATCATGATGTCAACCAGGTCTTCTAAAATATTCTGTCAAGCATTACATTGTCCCTTGGGAAGCTTAAGTCACCTCACTGTTGGTCTTACTGGTTTCCTGATATTTTGCCTTCACTACATTTTAGTTTCTCCCATTTCAGTCCATTAAATCTGGATTTTTTTTTTAACCTGAAGGGATGCTATTTCTTAATTAGGAAAAGACACAGAGAAGAATTCTGAAAAATTTAATTAATAAAATTAAAATTCCTCTTAAGAAAGGGTAAAATCAATTGAAATGATCTGGCAGAAGTTTCTGCATCAACACACGTGAAATGTGTATTAATGCACATTGCACTTATATTAGAAGTTTAATCATTTTCATTTAACCTATAGGTGAAACAAATAGCATTCAATTTTCCATTTTGTTTTAGGACATTTCAACAAGATGTGACTAATGCAATACAAGCTGGTATGACACGGAAATCTTCTGGTATCTACGGTACCAACAAATAAATACAAATTACATTTATAGGAATGCATAAATGCAGTAAGCATTATTTAAACTACCTGATACAAGGAAGATAGGGAGCGAAAGTAAATATAAAGAGGAAAAAAAAAAAAAAACTATTGGGAGGCAGTCTTCACATGCTTTAAAATTTCTTTTGAAAAGACAATTTGTAAGACAATATTTCACAGTTCAGAAGAAAAAAAGAAATCCAATAAAAAAGGTCCTAAACGGTGAAATATCAATGAGTAACCTCCCTGGTAACACAAGTCAAATAAAACTAATAAATCTGCCATATAATAATTTATTGCAAATGTCTTTATGGCAGATTGAATGTGAACAAAGGCAAACATAGGTTAGAATATAGCTGACCGGGGAAAAAGAGTTTTACTGTCTGCTTAACCAATGAATTTAAGGAATTTTCATTATGGTTAAATGGTTGGTTTTGTAGCTTAAAAAATGAAAGGGAGGGGACGTCAATAACCCTGGCATCAGCTTCTCATGATACACTGAATTTTGTAGGTGTGGAGGCCCACAAAGTTGCCCAGGTGCTTATTCAAATCTCATTTAAAAAAACAAATTTCACAGGTCTGTAAGACTAATTTGGAAATTTTGTAATTCCCTGCAAGATGGCCTGCAGTTCCTGTCTCTGTTTAGCATGGAGCTAGGACTATAACTAGAGGCTCTCTACCGGTATCAGCATTTTGCCCGTCGCCCTAACCTGCACGGGTCACACATACCCTACACATCTTCAGTCGTTCCTAGGCTTAGTACTGGTTGAGAAACTGTTACAGAATTTGCAACTAGAGGTGAACATTTTCTGTCTTTTAATAAAATTGGAAAGACTTCCCAGCTCTGCTGATCTTGGTATGGATGGTGATGCTGCTGTAGGGGGCCATCCTCATCTGCCACACAGATCTAAGGGAGATCTTTTGTACTATTGAGGATGACTACAGAGGTCAAGCAAAGACCACTGCCATACTGGCATTAATTGCTACCCAGAAAGGTGGGATCCATCTCATAGAGCTACATTTTCCCAAAATTTAACAGCCTCTGTGAGAGCTGTCTGGTCTTCCTCTCTCACCAGCAAAGGAAGACAGATGCCTCCATGGGGAGATCAGATTAGTCCTGCTCCTCTTAATATGCATTTGGTTCCCCTTTTTCCTCTACTGATGACAGTGAGTGGTACCCAGATGCTCAGCTCAGACTGGATCCCTAGCCTTTAGACAAGTGGTGTTAGAGGAGATGAGCCCATCTGGGCTGATCCATCCAGCCGCAGTTCCCACCTCCTCCTCCCATCTCACTTAGGGTGCAGCAGTAACCAAAACCACATCTGATGTCGTCAGGCCACATCACCCCCATGTGAGCCATGCAAGGATTTACCCTGTGGTAACTGGGTATTAAGCACTAGGAGGCAAGGACTCGGCACTCATGGGGTGCCCACAGAAAGCCAGAGTGGAGGAGATGAAGAAAAGACCCGTCGCACTCACAAAGCTCTTCCACAAATCTGTCCTCAGGAAATTGCCCCGCACCCAGAATGGGCACTGCCTGTACATCCCCACCCAGGGATGTATTTAAATTGCAGAGGTCTTGGTAAGAAAAGCCAGAAATCTCCACTGCAATACATCAGGCACTGAAGTGCTAGGTACTCCTGGCAGTCATTAAGTTGAAGTGGTAAGGGATCAACTGCTCTTTCTGTATTGACTTCAGTTAAAAAATTAGGCAGTTGGCTGAGATCATGAAGCTTCTTTTTCCCTCTCAGTGGTTTTGTTTGTTTGTTTGTTTGTTTGTTTTCATAAGCACTAACCACATCCCCTTTTCGTCCATTTTCCACCATTTGCAATAACTCCCAGTGCAACTTCTTTGAAGAGCAGATGCAGTTATATTACTGTGAAACTTCTAGGTTACTCAGTGCCAAAATATCTTTAATGAGATGTATACCTTATACGGCTCAGCCCCAGTCCCTGGTTTCAAAATTCGGGTTAATATTTTCGTGGCAAAGCATTAAAGTTTTGGAAAATATTCAGCCATTTAAATGTTAGGCAAGGACTCCAAAAGTACATAGATCTGCAGAAATACGATGACTGAGAAGCTAAATTCCTTCTCAGTCCAGGATATTTTTTTGTAACCTGAGCAGTTTTTTTACAGCTTTTATTTTACATTCTTGTTCTGTCACGCCTCCATAAGTGTCAAAGCCTGTAAACTTGCTTTTACAAGTACGAAAGGAATACATTTCGTTCTGCATCAAACAGGTTTAAAATGCTTCTCTGGGATGCAGGTGAAACTTTGTGCCCACCAGTCCAGGAGATGCTCTGTTTTCCAGGGTGGTACGTGGCATTAAAGTCAGATTTGTAAGTCCATTTAGGTTTCAGAAACAGCAAGCAGAGGACTACTAGGGATTTGCAAAAGGGTTTCAGTTCCTTAGTGCTTTTAAAAATCCCAGTAAGCCTGTATCTGTTTTTCAAGACAACAAAATAGCTTTCAAAATTTCTAGTCTTCTAATCCAGATGCAGAGATATCTGACTTTGAAGCTATAATACCTTCATGCACGGAGAATCTATTTTATGTAAATTATGAAAGTTTTTTCTTAATAGTGATACACTGCTAATTGATAAACTTAAGCTGGAAATTAGCAGCACATTCCAGTCAGCAAGCAAAGCAGCTGATCTTAGGAAGAATAATGGGCAGCAGCCCACGAGTTTAATCAGCTCATGAATTACATGATAGACCTCCTTGGCAGAGCCAGTTCTCATCAATGAGAAGGACCTCTCCAGGCAATTGTCTCTAGGTGTATTTTCTCGCTCTCTTTGCAGTATGGCTCACAATATGAAAACAATCCATAATTACAACTGGAGAAATACGAAGAGCAGCACACATAACCAAGCTCCTCTTCTCCCAGAGCTTCCCAAAATCATTAACAAACAACCTTTCAATCCGAGCTGGACCATTGGCAGCATGCAAAGTACTATAGGATGGTTAAGTAATGTTGCTAATTGACATCCTAGTGTTGTACGACTTCCGATTTTAAACCTCTCCAGCATTCACCCTCTCTTCCAGCTGCAGGGAGGCAGAGAGCCTCATGTGGGGAAGCAACTCCTGCAGGCAATGGGGGGTGGGCTGTTCCTGTTACCCCAGGAAGCCTTGCCAGCTGTGTGCCTCTGATTGTCCCTGGGAGAGGAGAGTCTGAATGGTTTGTTCCTGACTAATGAAGGAAAAGCAAAACAATGTAAAACCTCAATAAGATTTTTTTTTTTTTTTCCAATACCACATTTGCTGTGCAAGTAAGTGCTTAAATGATACAAGCTCCTTTCCAGAATGACCTCTACTTAAACATTTCTCATTAGAAAGACTCTGCCAAACCACTGCAGGTCAGACTGTAATCCAAGAAATCATGGTTTCAAAGGTAGAAGTGAGAACAGGCTCACAGCAAAGAGAATTAAAAATCAGCAGCTCCTGCATTTCGTGTGTCCCCAGCTCAGCTTGCAGCTGGCCGCACCAGTGCATGCGTGCTGGCAGCCTGTCGGCAGGATGTCATTCCTTCATTTAAACCCTACCTTTAGACATTTCTAAGTTGTTACTGTTTCTACCCTTCCCACATGAATGTTCTGTATAAAACATTAAACATGTTTCTGAGATATTGTTTCTCTAGCCAATTTAGCAAAAATGTATCATATGTGGGTTTTTAACTCTCTAAATCACAAATTAACTATGTCTGTGAAATTATGCATATTTAAAATATACATTATATTTCTTATTACCTGTCAGCTGCAAATCTTCATGGTCAACGACATTAGAGAGTAAATTACAACTAATTACTGAAAGCAATTAATTGTTAACTGCATTTGTTAAATGATCCCAGAGAATGTATATTGAGAACACTCATATAATTTCAGGGTTTGAACATTGAAATGTTTTAAATGTATTTTATTCAAATACATTTTAAAATTTTAGAAAAATCTTTCTTGACATCTACCCTTTTACAGTCCAGGCAAGAGCAAGTACATTAAAGAAGTTAACCACGTTCCTTGAAAGTATCACAAAATATTGCAGTGATAACCACAATAAAAGGAACTATATAAAAAGGAACATCTTATATGCTTCTTTAGAGGGAGACTCACAGAGAGAATTTCCTGGTAAATATAAACCTGAAAGGAGATTTGTTAAAATACAAACTTTTCCATTTTCCTTTGATACTGCTTCTGGTGGTGACAACTAGATGAAACACCAAAATGGAAAGAACTAAATCTGCGGCTCAATGAATCCCTAGCAGGGCTACCTCCCAGAACTTAGCTAGCCTTGTGGTGATCATACAGGCTCCTCTGGGCTTGCATGATTTGCCCTATAGGACTTTATGTGGTGATGATTTACAGCCTTTGACCCATAGGTCAGATACTGATGTCCATAGTTTCGTTGTCCACCTCTCTGTCTTGGAGAGAGACATGATGTTTTTTTATTTTTCAGATTTATTGCACAGCAGAAATCAGAGGCTTGCTTGTTCCCCACTGGCTTTACTGGTAATAGACAAGAGTAACAGATGATGCATTTTAAGCATCATGTACAGACAGCCACTTTTTCTACACAGTGGATATCAGGTGGAGGAGCTAGAGGGGATTTAATCAAAGAAAGCACTGGCTACCCTGACTTCTTATTGCCTGAAATAGCTCCAATATCCTGTCCACCACAGTGGAGATACAAAGAGGGATACGGCTCTGGGTCTTATGGAAAATTTCTATGTTAACCAATTGCTACCTTCAGCAAGGGCTTTCAAAGAAACGTAACGAATAAAATCACTCTTTCAAAGCATGCAACCAAGACAGTCAAAAAGACAATACATGAAAACCACTCAGTAGGGTCATACTAGTGGGTAAAGTGTAGAATTGTTTATACTAAAACACAAATGAAGTACAGTGTAATTAATATTTTGAAAAAGGGTAAGCAAAGTTGATAATGATGCAGACTTAAGCACCTTCTAAGCATGTGAAGGACGCTCAGGAGAGCAGCATATGGCAGAAGTTTCTCAACCCAAGTAAGGACGGCCAGCAGAATAAAATGTCACCCATCTATTAGCAGCCACATACACTTTAGGTTTTACTTCTTTGGTTTGCGTGGTCAACAGTATTTGTATTGAATATGCTAAACTTAATACAACATTCCTAGAAATATACATTCTCATTTAGAAAATAAATTATGCAGTTTTTGGCCAGCTCTTTCCATCATAAAGAAGATTCTGGTAGATCTTTATAATCACAAAGACGCAATTGCTATTGAGAATGTTGATGTGCTGTTATTGCTGATAATTATTATGAAAAAGAAAAAAAAACCCAAGGCTTATGTGCATGTATATTCACATAATTATGCTAGCTTTTCAATCACTTACAAATATTCCACAATTTTCACCATTGCTAGCAAATCACTCCCTGTTCTGGATCTTGTATTGTTCCCATTGAGATCCAGTAGCAACACAATAAGAGCCTAAAGTAGAAATGATGCTTTCATTAATTATTTACACTGAAGAGAAATCAACACGCTACAGCCTACGAAACCTGTCTAAAACATAAAGTGGGAAAGCAACAAGCTCAAAATGGCTGCACGGTGAGGAGAACAGCAGTGGAGATGGGAGAGGACAGGCCAAGATGGACCTTGAGATGAAGCCCGTTAGATACCACTGGCAGACCTACAGGGACTGGAAAGATAACAAGAAAAAGACCCTTTGCTGTGTCTTTTGTGTCAGCATTCTAGTTGCTTGCTAGGAATTGTTCCAGAAGACTTTTAACCCTTGCCAAACTACAGCTCTAAAAACCTATATTTAGTCATCACAAAGTGCCAGTGCTTTACAGGTCAGCTGCTTGTTTTCTGCAAGGAGGTAAAATACCAGGCAAAGTTACTGGTAGTTGCAGGATTTGGCAGGTTCTTTCCCCAGCTCAGAGCTCATGAGACCATTCTCTCTATTAAGAGGAAATACTTTAGCCTTGATTACTTGAAATGATACTCAAATGCAACAAAGCGCAATGCTCTCCAGTTTGGGACCTAAAAACTAAGTTGCATCCCTTTTTCTGTATACCACGGTCACACTGAGATAAGGTGGTGCAGAGGCAGGATTTCAGACTGGTTGTTCTCCAGCTGCCCCATGTGACTTTCATGAGCTGCATGAAGATATAAGTGAGATATTTCCTCACTTGCTTTCCTGTAGCAATAAATGTTACGCACAAATATTTTGAGACCATCCGTATGTTTGTCTTCAGATAGCTCCCTGTCATCCTGCCCTTGTGACAGTTATATTGTATATCACATATTGTTAGATTGTGGATGGATGCTATATTGTAAGAAGGACAAGGCTGCTCTTACCAAGAAGGCTACAAACCCAGAAAGAGCCCAGGGTGCAACCCAAAGATGAAACTTCTTCACGGGCAACTTAAACAGTGTCCCCGAACAGATTACCAAAGAGAAGACTGAGATTATTTCCTTATGTTTCCCATCCCTTGCATTTTTCTCTTTTTATTGTCAGATTTTTTCAAATGTAGGGACTCCTATTAAGCACAACCAAAACTGCACGGGCAGGAGCTGCCCAGGAAGGCCTGCAGAAAATGACCAGATTTCCGGAATAATATACATACGTTCAGGAGAGATGGAGCACACAGCAAATAGTAATTGGTACCATATCCCCACACACCTAGTAATCTGGGAAGCTCAATTAAATTACTGTGCTGTATTAAGAAAAGTATGTGACCACACAGCTAATGACACAGAACATGCACGAGGAAAGGAACAGATCTAAGGTCACATTTCCAATGCCTGGCTTTTCCTGCCTTCTGAATGATTAATGATATTTAGGATGCCTTAATAAGTCATTTTTGTCTTGAAACTCACAGACANAAAGATAAAATGGAACAAAACAGAAGAATCCTGGTAGGCAGCAAATGTGAAACAAAGGATTTATGAGCTCCAGAATATCTTTGCTGAAGAAGAATGGGCAAATTTTTTATCTTAAATAAACTGGTTGGACACCATCCATAAACCTTGGCCAAATACACTACATAACCTGCAAAAATAAACCCTTATCCCATGAGCCACAAGAACTAAGAAGCTACCAAGGAATATCAAAACAAGCTTTCTATGTGCTAACTTCAGTGTTACGACAGGTTGGAGTATCTGTGGCTATCAATTGCCAATGAGAGACTCCCCTAATTAACCAATGCCTTTACTTACCAGCTTCCAAAAATAGCCACTTAAAGTACATATGGAGATCCTCATACATGCAAAATGCCATACTGGGAATTTCCTAGCCCTCAGCTGAAGGAGAGGTTCTGGGGTCTACAACAGGGACATTTATGTCTCAGTTCCCTTCACAGTCTGTAAAACTGGATATCCTGACAAAATTGTCCTACGACGGCAAAAGAAATTGCCAGCTGAACAAGCCATTATGGTGACGTACGTGTTGTCCCCTCATTGGCTTTGGAACCAAGGGAAATCTCAGCTACAGCAAAGGTTCTTTACATCCAGAGAAGTGATTTTGTTGGGCAGTGTGCTGGTGGCAACTGCCAGGTTGCTGGATGCACAGGAGATTGATGTGATTTCAGAGATGTGCCTGGATGTTGGCTTTGTGAGAGACAGAAATACAGTCCCACCTGATTTTTAGCATAGTGCATATGCCTAGCCTTACAAGCCAGCCAGTTCTATTATGGCAAAACATGGCTGGTGTTTTCAGCCATGAAAACATGAGCTGTGTTATCATCTATATAATGATGATAGGCATCTAGCCAGGTCTCTTTAAGACCTCTCACCTAAGTCTAAACTGTGGTCAAGATCTTGCTATTTTTTTTCAATTTCAGATGACAAAAATTGGGAGAACACATATCTGCCACTTGTTGAAGAGTTCTTATCTGCTGCGTAAAAGGCCTGCAAGTATTCATCACAGATTCACCATGCTACAAGTGCTCTTCTCTGCAGAAGATTGAGCTTCTTCACAGAGTAAAGAAAGCACAACAGAAACTCAAAAAGTGTAGACAAGAGCAACAACAAGAAATCTGGCTAGTCAAAAAGAGTCGTATTAAAAATCCGTCAAAAGCAGAATGGCACTACAATGGCACTGCAGGCCAACTCACGTGGCTAATGGCTAGAAAAGAAGCAAGCAACCAAGTAAGTGGATTGGGTGAGAAGAAGTCTAGACGGTAGGGTCCTACTCTGAACACAACAAATAAATTTCCAAAGACTTCCCTCAAGAGTAGCAAAGTTGCTGGTCTTGACAGCTGCCCCAAGCAGTGAGGACTTCGGGTCAGCAATAAAAGACGAAGTCATAGTTAAGGTAAACAGCCTTGTATTTGGATTTCACGCACAGTTTTTGAAACATGGTAACAGGCACATCTTACAAAAACACAGAAACCGGGAATGAACATTTAAGAGGTGAAGATTTTGTAGCCTGTGTCTTTGCTATGCCATTTTATAAGTTATGCAAACAAGTCAGCATAATACCTATCACTGAACTTCTTATTCTGCTCTGTGCAGGAAAGGCAGATTTGGGGAAGAATCATATAGAAGATGGATTTAAAAATGCTGTTGAGGCCATATTCGTGGGTACCCCAGTAATATAGATGTTTCATGCCACTGCAGGTACGATGCCAAAAATGCAGCATGGTAAAGCAATGTCATGTAGTGTGGCAGATTTTTGTTCTAACCCACTATGAACACGATATCCTAAGACTAGGTTTTAGGATAATAACATGGATTAATGCAAGGGAGTATGTTTGCATCTGTACTAACATCTACAGAAATGCCCTAAGCATTCTATTAGCAGAAGACTTTATATATGCCAGTGATTTAACGCAAGTTGAAGGAACATTAATATCAGATTTCTTTCAACAAAATTGTTGTCTGAAAAATCTGTACCCCACTGAAATGCAAGTGACTCCCTTTTATCTCTGAGTCACGATACAATAATTTAATATGATTTGGTATGGAATATGACTCACTGCTGTTGAAATCATTGGGAATGACATTGGATTGAAAAATGTGAGCAGGCAAAATGTTGGGTTAGCTCCTGGAATAACGTAACAAAGAAGCTCAATTTCAGAATGGGAAGCTAGACACCACTGTTAATTATGAAAATTTCCTTCTGTTAGTTGCAGCCAAATGTGTGTGTCCGGTGGGAGAAGGGTTGGTTCATGCCAGAAAGATAAATGTCATACTAAGTGAAAGCTGTTGTCATGTTTGCCTACATCCAGGGACAGTCTTATCATGTTTTGGGAATCACCTAGCCAGAGATCAGGACTGTGATCCTTACTTACTCACAAGTAAGATGGGATAGGTGACACTGAAAACAATCATTATAAATGGATGGATTGCAGCTGTTGAGCTGGCAAAAGTAAGGAAATAGCTTTCTTAGCACAAAAGAATCTCTTAGGAAAATATCAGATGTGATGCTATTGGAGATGCAGCATTCCCATGTGGCTCAGCGCAATTAATGAGGGAAGGAAATTGGTATTGATGTTAGCTACTACTCATGTGCAGGTGCAGAATTGGACTGGCCAAGCTGGAGATCTTTGAATTGCTTTAGAGCAAGAGCTGGCACAAAAAAAAATGCACAGAAATGGGACTTTTATAATGACAGAGACATATGCAAATGTGGGGACTTGGATCAGGGAACATCCACTGCTCTGTGCTCTCTGGAGAGAGATGCGTAATACCAAAGGTCTGGCCAGGAATACAGATGAAACATGCTTAAGCCTCTGGAAAAGAAGCACTGAGGACAAAGAGGACAAGACAAACTTCAAAGTGCAAGTAAAATGACTCCTAATTTCCACTAAAACTGTGAAGTCTAGTTAATTAATTACTATGTATGGAAGCAGAGAGACTTTTAGGTATTTTATGCTCTCATTTGGCTTCAGGGTGGATTCTGCAGGTCTTTCAGCCAGCACATCCCAGATTAGGATAATTTCTAGTGATTTACACAGTTCCCAAAGCTAAGATGCCGTACTGCAGAAGAGATCCATCTCTCGTTGTTTCCCCCTGATATGGGGTGAAGTGTTCACTTGTGTCCCTCTCTCTCCACAGCATTCCTGCTTAGCAAGAGCTCACCCTTGGGACTTCCATTATTTTTGGCAGATAATTCAGGAAGAATACAGTTGATATCCAGTACTGCATGTCCTGTTGGGCACAGACTCACTTCATGTCATGAAAGGATGCTCGAGGAGTGCCTCTCTCCTTGTGGCACATCGTGCCAAGCCGAACACTTAGCTAGCTATAAACAAGCCAAGAAAATGTGCCTTCTTGGCAGACATACATGTGGATAAGATTTTACGTGTTTGAACTTTTTCTTATGTGATATAATCAGAGATAAACATGATATAATCCCACATAAATATGCAAACTAAAGAGGTGAACAGGGTTTGTGATTAGCCTGGATATGATGAGACATGATGGCGAAGGAAGGCACTGGAAGATGAGAAGGAGAATGAGAAAGCTGGGTGTTAAATATGTTTTCTGGAAAGTGGGGAATGGCATGCAGCCTCTCTCCCTTTCTGTCACAGAGAAGCTGCAGCTCCTTGTTTGGATTTCAGCTCTATTTATCAGCGCTGGCTGTTGGGCTATGGGCTGCGAGTATCTCTGTCATGCTGTCTTTTTGCATGGCTGATATTTTCTCCATCATTTCCATATAATCCACTTACAAGCCAAATTCCAGCTTTGAATCCAAGGGTGGCTATTTTTTGTTTGGTTTGCTTTTTGTTTCTTTTTTTCAATGTAAGTTATTAAAAATCAGCAAAAATTATGGAAAGAAAAATATTGTTTTATTTAGTTGTACCAGAAAGAAGAAAAGTTTTTAGATGATAGTTTAAAAAAAAAAATCCAACAGGGAAACATGACAGGTTTCATCCCACTACCTGATCATTTTGGAAACTTATAAGGCAAATAAAAATAGTGGTTTAGAATGAACAGACAATGTAATCTGAGTCAGTGTTGCTCTTACTGTAATGTTCTGAAACCACTGGCTCCAGAGAAAAGAGGCATGCAATGAAATAAAATGTCACAGTGTAATATGTCAATAAAATTTTCTCCACAAAATGAATCATTTAAAATGTCTTTAAAACAAGTTGAATTCACCTCTCGTGTAGTATTCAAACACCATGTTCCCCAATGTATTCCCTCTAGCATAGGCTGATCATACGTGTCTGTGCAGGAGTGAACAATATATTTTACATCCTGTTTGGATTTCTTTTTTTCTTGTTCTTCCTTTTATTTTATTTTGTGTTCAGAAAAATGCCCAACAATGGCTTGCTTCACACGGATTAGGTCCAGACGGGTGGAAGCAGCTGAACTGCTATGCTTTCAGAAACTATCGTCTCCCAGCCGAGAGTCCCTCAGACAAATCCCCTGATTAGTTTCCTGACACACATATGTACATGCACTCTCGTATAGTAAAAGTTGTCCTGGAGGTTGCTCTCTTCTTTAATAGAGCAGGCAACAATTCTAATAGTTCTTGTGTTTTTCTTTGTAAATTCTTTGTGCAGCCTGGATTTCATCTGGATGATGTAGGGGAACTTGTTTTGGTTAAATTCTAATTGTCAAACAGAATACTGATATAGAGTTAATTAAAAGATAATAACTAGAAAAAAGCAATCTGTTCTGTACTGACTAGGGGATTTCTAATTTACAAATGTCATTTGTCTTAGTCTAAATTATGAAGTTCTTGCCCTGAAAGTGCAATCATTATTCTTCAGAAGGAAAAGAACTTCTGTGCATAAGGTAACTGATGGAGCCACTCAGTATTTTATTAAATATAAGGGTCTGAAAGCTTTGAAAACATGATCATTAAGTTAGTATGTGTGTGTGGAATACTATTCTCAGCACATATGTCTCAAGTAAGGAGGTGACAGAAGCTTTGCTCCCTGTCTCCGTGCTTAATAATGCTCCCATGGTTGTATGATGACAAGAAATCATAGCTCCTGCTGAAGTGCTCGATGCCTTGAATACAGCAGGGACTTTGTTATCATTCCTTTCCTACACTGTCTAATGGACATTTCTGAGAACTGAGGGTATGCTCAGAAAATAAAGAGCAACAAATAATCAGTATAGCCTCCCTCTCTCATTTCTTGGTGAAGCCAAACAATTAGAATAAGAAACAGCAACAACAACAACCTATTAGCAGTGTGGAATGCAATAATTGCATTTTAAAATTACATGTTTTTACAACTTCAAAGCACAGGATTTGCAGCCATTTAGACTACTTGATATCTTAGAAGGATGGGAAGGTGTCCGGAAGCATCAGCCATGGTTTTACATTAATATATGATCCAAAGTAATTTGTATTTGAATCAGCTTGCTCAATGTTTCTCTCCCAGGAAAGTGATTCAGGTATCCAATATTTCATTCGCGTTTCATTGCTGTGAACGGTTGTTGTCATGCTCTAAATGATTAACATTCATTACAACTAGTTTCTACTTTGGCTAAGGATTACTTTGCATTTGGAAAAATGCTAGGGTTCATATTTTATTTTTTAGAAATTTATTCCCTTGTCTATAATACCTTATGTTTTGAATTTGCAATATGCAGTATAATACTTGCTTATCCTTTGAGACATTATAATGATTATTTAATACCACAAACAGAAGCGTACAAGAACAAAATTGCTGTGTTGAAGTGCAAGATGGCGCTTGAAAATATGAATCAATTGAGCAGATGAGCATTATGTTAAGCAAATCCATGTGGAAAGATTGCCCCCAAGGAATGTTACAAATATTCCCTGAAAATAACTCAGCAAAATAACCTGATGGGTGAGGGAGAAATAACCACATTTTCCTATTCTGGACCAATGAATTAGTTGCAAATCACTGATTTAATTTAAATATGCTTGGATGGTACAACCTGTATGAGAGAAAAGATGCAAGCTATATTAGAATAAGCTCTGAATCAATAATGTCCAAATTTGTGATTACAGCCAAAAACAGAATAACTCAGGAAATGTAAAGAAAAGGACTCTCTGAGTCATGCAGTTCCATGACATATAAATGAATTTGATGAAACTTGGGCTCCTCAAGTCCATCTCTAAAGCCCAAGTTACAATATTCCTTTGCATCTGCATTCACTGCCCTGTCTCTTTGAGCAGTGAGTGACGTTTTCCTGCTTGCTTCTCTGATCACTGCCTCACATCACCCCTTCCCTATGACTCAGAGATCCCATTTTTGGAAAGGCTCTGCCTTTTCCTTTTTCATATTCCTCCTTGAGCCTCAGTTCTGCCAAATAGTAGTGGTTAGGGACCAGGGAAAGTGTCCAGTAACTGGATTATCAATCATTATATCCTCCTAACCTTTTAGCATCATGCCCATTGACATATTCAGCATGTTCAGCATCATGTTCCATCTCATTCTGAAATACTTTGCCCGTGGTATATAGTACAGAGGGCACAGAACTTGTACCCTCCATATATACTTTCACAGGAAGCATCACTTTCCTCTCTAAGAGATGTTAGGAGTGCGAAATGAATCACATATAACTTCAGTGAAGGAAAAACGAGCATGGCACTTGCAGGCAGTGGATGACAAAAACGGTGTTTGATTTGTGTAAATAATATATTGCAGAAATGAATCAGTTATGGTTCAAGGGAAAAATTTTAGCACCATCATACATTACTTTCTTTCTGATTTGGAAACATCCTTCTGCATCTGAAAGTGAACGTGGGTTATCCAGGAGTCAATATTTTATTGTGTTCATATAGACTTTATTCTCTCTGATTCCCTGCTCTCGTGTGATCATGGTTAGCATTTCTGCACATCCAAAACAATCCTCCAGAGTATTAGCTAATGAAAAGTGCTGTAATTCAAGAAATGCATCCCCTTTGGCTGCTGTTACTTGCTCTTCTCTGGCAGTCAAACAAATATTGATATCTGAGGGCCTCATCTACTGACTGAAATTTCTTTCCTCAGTTTCTCATATGGTTGTGGATTAGTAATACATATAATCCACTCCCACCCAAAAACTTTATCTAATTCTATTTTTTGTACCTTTTTTAAATTACCTTTTTTTTTTTTTCTCAGTTGAAGAATAGATTTTTCTTTACCATGATCTCAGGTTTGTCCTGGTGTATATAATCTGTGTAGCCACTGGGAACTGGATTGCTAAGGACATAGGGCAAACCTGATTCTGTCTCTTGGATTTATGCTAACAAAATCATACAGACAGACACTTTTTTGTTTAGTTGGAGATGTCTGGAAAAAAAAAAGCAAAATTCAATATCTCCTAAAATTGTACAGAGATGTATAATTTCTTAAAACCATGAAAAGAAAAGAAAAGAAAAGAAAAGAAAAGAAAAGAAAAGAAAAGAAAAGAAAAGAAAAGAAAAGAAAAGAAAAGAAAAGAAAAGAAAAGAAAAGAAAAGAAAAGAAAAGAAAAGAAAAGAAAAGAAAAGAAAAGAAAACTGAAATCCAGATCATGAGCATCCATTGTTAGCTGATGTGTCCATGAACCTTGTGCAGTTAATGCAGTGTGATACTCCATCAGGACATGACTCTGCCGTGCACTAATCCAGGGCTTGCTGCTTCTGACAAAGCACCAGACCCACACCAACCATCCAAGCACTGAACAAAGCCAATGTTGCCAGGGTGATATTGGTGATATTTAGAGCAGTAAAAACCTGGAAGGCCACAAGAAGCCTCAGGAGAAAGCTAGATACTGGTCTTGGTTAAACATATTTTCAGAGAGGACTGAAAAATATCACAGCCAGAGATATCTGTGTTGCTGGCTTTTGCCAACTAATACCTGTTGAGATACAGGTTGGGGAAGCACTGGAAAGAATAGACTGTACCTGATCATCTTAGAGAGGAGAAACCAATGAATCTTGCCGAGCTGTTCAAATAAGCATTTTGGTGCCATTTCTGCATGTCTGTATCCCTTATAATCTCTGAAATCTATAGTAGGTAGAATGTTGTCAGATCAAGGGGAATACAAGGAGGCCCTCCCTCATTGAGAACTCACCTGGAAACAAAACAGGACATCCCAGAAGAACTTGGAAAAGCTCTCAAAACCAGGTAAATTAATGCTGTAGGATATATTGCTCAAAGGACCTTTGTCATATTAATCAATTAAGTAGCACATTGATTCTCTTTACTGTTTATTTAATATTCTGGGTATGTCAGATCTGGATTCTATTTGCATTTGAAAGACACCTGGTATGGTCAGAAGAATCTTGTGAGGAATTAATTCCTCTCATCCTGCATTAAGAAAGCTCTTTCATGACTTCAAGTACTAAGTTCTGTAACAGTGATAGTTTCCAATTAATTGCTCTCAATGACATTTTCTTGTTCACATATCTCTGCAAACAGAAATTTCCTATACTGTCTTTGCAACTTTCTGACCTACCTAGCAAAGTTGGACTATGGTATCCAATACCATAGTATTTGAAAATTAGTCAGCCAAGACAATACTAATAGAATTTTGAAGCTGAAAGAGCCCATTGTTAGCTTACTTTTTTCCTTCTTCTTTGGGATGAGATGATATTTGTTATCTCTGTTTGGTTTGGCACAGTGACTTCTGATGTCTTCCCTTCCTGAAAACCCCAGCGGAAACTGTTCCCATGTCTGGTGTGGTCTTCTCAGGATAAGGCAGCTCCAACTTCAATCACACCCATCTCCAGAGGTACCCCACAGAAAAACTTAGGGCTTGTTTTCAGACACAGTTAGTCATGACACGTCCAGCTGCTGACTTACAGAGTTGTGTTTGTGCTTCCTAGTACCTACTTTATGAAGTAAATAACTAGGTGCAAGATCCACACCTTATTTTTCTACTCTGAGGAAATCAGTACTGGCTCTTGATGTCTGATTGATGCTTCCCTCTTAGCACTTCTTTTCAGCTGAACAATGATAATGAAACCAATACAACTGAGCAAGTAATGCAAGAATTAAAGTTTTCAAGATACCACCTGAGTCTCATTCAGAGAAAGTCAAGATATTCTCAAATGCAGGAATCTGTGTTTAAGAACATTTCTGTATCGTAGATGGGGCCTATCACCTGGCCACAGGAACTGACTTTGTGCATTTACCAAGAGCATTGCTATCTTTCCAGAGAGAAAAGATTTACCCCACATAGCTGTTACAATTTTGATTCAGAATGTGGGCTTCTTAACCTCTTCTCCACTGAAAATCCTCAACTGCCAACAGAATAATCTGCTTCAAGCGCTCACTGCTCCTTGTGCCAGCACACCTACTCCCACCCCGTTCCTTTGCATGATGCAGCCTCAAATACCCACACTGCCACTGCTGCTCAAGCTGAGGCTAAATCAGTTGCTAATCTCATCCTCTGTCTCCCTGTTTCACAGCCCCAGCACTTTCCAACCTAAGGAAGACTTCCTTATAAGAATCAGGTATCCCACCCTAAAAACTTCCTACTTGCTACCTAAATGCAGCAATTTTGAAGGAGCTAATACAGGGTGAACTGTAGAGGCTGGGTAATAAAATGCATGGATGTAAAGTTCAAGAAGACAAATGTGGAGTTGTTGTGACATCTGGGCTGAGGCAGGGGAAGTGGATTCAACACCTTAAGCTCCAGCTAATGGTCCAGAGGAAAACAATTAACATCCACTTGTGAAAGAGCATATATGGGAAAAATTTAGGGTCAGCTTGGCTTGTGTCTTTTACAGCATATTGTGACAGGGCTGTTAAGACTGATATGCAGATATCTGCGATTCTTAATCTAGCTCCAGTTACTAGGCTGAGGAAGAGTTGTCTGCTCAAACCTATAGCTGTACAGGCTTAAATGCAAGTAAACACATCCAAGTGTTACAAAGTAAAACTGAAGTTTCAGAATTGATATGTCAAGAGAAATTTTAGAAAAGAATTTTTTGTTCATACAACTGAAAGAGTTACTTATGCATGTTTATAAAAACTTGCAGTACTTTGAAAGAATTACTTAGAAGAACCACATTTTCAGAAATAGTTACATAACTCTTTAGTAAACCTAAAAATGAGTGATTAGGCACTTCTTATAATGTTTTCACTAACTTTATTTTCAGTCACTTCACGAAGTATGTGAAAAGAATAACCTCTTTTTTACAATAATTTGTTTCACAGGACAACTGCAGATATAGATTCATGTTCCTATTTGTTTCATTTACCCTTAAATTTGTATTCCAAACCCTTTCATTATTATTTTTATAGCCATATATGTCGTAACAATTCTTAAGAGCAATAAGGACAGAAACTCCGCAGTGTTAGATGTGTTCATATATACAGCTTCATGCAAAAATTTCATAAAGTAGATAGGCACAAGAGGAAATGAGGGGATGACTGTAATTATACACATTTGCTTGGTAGACAACAGAATGAATAGATGGGAATGGACTTGCACCCAAAAGCTATGGCAGAGCCAAGAACTGATCTCAGATAATTCAAATGCAGCTAAAACACTCTGTGAAGTTTTATTCCTGTAAGAAAAAAAGCTTGTTTTAGCTCTTGTACTCTGTAATAAGCATGCAAAATAAAGACATACTAAGGGTTTTTAATGAAAGATTGAAAGATATGAAGATATGAAAGATTACAATATGGAAACAAAACCCAGACGGTGCTGCCTTTTGCAAATGTATAGTACTGGACTTCATGAACAAAATATTTAGCTGTACTGGAAATCAATGATGGACAATTCTGGCACAGCACCAGAATCAAACATCTAGTATATTGACATAATTTTTACTTCTTCTAACAGAGTCAGCTGGAATCTGACTTATTTCAGCCAGCCCTTGTTCCCTTGCAGCAATTGTTGACATAGTATATTATAGCAATCAATCAATATCTAATTAAATGAATGAAGCTCTTTCATTACCTTCAAGCTTGGATTGAATTGCTGCAGCCATAACGGGAAGACAATATTTTACCTTGCTATGGGGAAACCCTCACCCTGCTCCCAAGCCATGATACTTATTGTTCAACTCGTTTGGCTGGAGAGGAAGATTTATATCTCTCCTTTCCCAGCAGCAGTTAGGAAAGAACGTAGAGGATTAACCAATAATTGGGCGGCTGTGTTATTGCTTTCCTTCTGAACTGAATGTGCAGTTTAAATGCTGACTGGGAGGGAAGGAGAGAGAAGGAAGGAAGGAGAATTTCTGGAAAACAGGATGTCTAGAAGTGGGCCCACAGCAGTGGCAGTAGTGCTTGTTGTGCAGCTGTATGAGCCGTGCCATATTACTAACAATGCATACCCTTATGCTGGGTCTTGCACATGTCGCCTCATTGCCAGATTGCTGAGGAGATCTGTGCGAAAGCTTTGCCAGCTTCTGTCCTGTTGTTATTTGGAGGTAGAAGAAGAAACAAAGTAGGCTACGAAGCTGCTTTACCAACAACTACTTCAAGAAAAACCTCTGGGTGTCCCAGTGGCTGGTTGGTGCAAGCTGCTGTAGCTCCATGGCCCTCAGCGGAGACGCCAGGAGTCCCTTCTCTCTCTAATTGCAACACAGAATACAGCTGCATTGTTTCCTGCTCTTCTCTTCTTTTGTCTTTCCATATCTCTGCCTTCATTACCGAGAAGAAATCATTTACCAGAGCTAATAAAGTCATTCTACATCCCCAGTGTACCTAAAGGGAAAGGGGTTTAATTGGTCCCTTTGAGATAGCACGAGCAGAGCTAATGCAGGCTAACAGCCATGGTAGTTACTGGCTGTTTTAGTCCTTGACCAGAGAGAAATATGGTCCTGGTTTTAATTTTGTTAATGGAAGATTAAGAAACTATATTTCCAGCAGCCTCACAAACCTTGTTTTAGTGCTTGTGTATCATAGCACTGGCTCTTACAAGTCCCTTGAAACTCTCCACAGAGGTATTTTGAAAATATTACAAAACCAGGCCTAAATTAGCTTAGTGCTCCGCAGAGCTGTTCAATGCTAAATCAAGCTCTTAGATGAGAGATGTGCTTTTTAGTTTGTTTTTGCATAGCCAAGTCATAGCAGAGGTGTGGTGTTTCAGAGCAGGAGCCGTTCAACATGTCCTCTTGCAGCATAGTTTAGTGCTCTGTCGGGGCTGCAACAAGTTAACTCAGCAGCTCCAGCACCCTTGACCAGCCCCATCCATCTCCAGACAGAGCAGTTGAGGTCTGGAGCCAGCCATAGCCCCAGTCTCTTGGTTGAGGTTGCAAGGAGGAGTCTGCCCTCAGCCTTATTTTACAAAAGCCTGTTTCTGGAAACTTATAACTTTGACTTCATGGAGTCGTAGAAGAGACCAGGTTGGAAGAGACCTCAAAAGATCATCAGGTCCAACCCCACGTAGGAAACAGGAGCTTAGAAGAAAATTATCTAGCACCCTATCCAATCGCATCTTGAAAACCTCCAGTGATGGGGATTCTACCATGTTCCTCGGGAGGTTGCTCCAGTGATTGATTGTGCTCACTATAAAAAATTTCTTTCTTATGCTAGGATGAAACCTGCCCCAGTGTAACTTATACATGTTGCCTCTTGCCTTCTCCATGTGGATCCTTGTGAAGAGAGAACCTCTGTCCTCTTTGTAGCTGCCTTTTAAGTACTGGAATATTGTGATGCGGTCCTTCCTGAGCTTCCAGGGTAAGCAGACTTAACTGCTTCAGTCTTTACCCATAAAACTTCATCAAGAAAGGCCTCGCTTTGCTCTTATGTTAAGTGCACTTGGAAAAGGGAGCTCCTGCTCCTGGTCCCAAATGCAAAGGGTCCTCAGAAGGAGAGGGTTGACCACCATGGAGGAGGCAGGGGCTGAGGCCCATTGCAGCCTTGGTGACCACCTCTCTCCTCCTCCAGGAGAAAGCAGCAACTGACATAGAGAAATGAGGGGATAGATTTCACCCATGGGTTTCTAAATGGATCATCTTGTCCAGGGCATTTAAAAAAATTCTTGCAATGACTGTCTCTGGTATGCAGGCTGGGAAGTGACGGTGGGATCTCACCTCATGCTGTGACTCTCCAGTGCAACAAAAGCCTCTAAATCCCCTAAGCACTCTGCAAATCCCATCCCAGGGCTGAGCGACTCTCAGCGGCACAGTCAGGATTACTTCTCCGGTGCCCTTGACTCCCGTTTCGCTAGGCAGTGCTGTCACCAGCGCAGTAATATACAGTACTCTTGAGCTGTGAGGGAAATGGGTACCAACTAGCCAACACGGCCCCTTATGCTGGCTGTAGCTGAAAGTCAATGTGTCTAGGGGAAAGCACAGCACTTAATCACTCACTTTGGGTGCAAATTTAGAGTGTGAGACTCTTGCCAAGTTGAATCAATTATTTTATTGGCTGGAATAAGTGATTAAGAAGCTGTCTTGGCATACAATTAGCTCTCTCTGTTTCCTTTTTCCAGGCATTGCAAACCTTTTAGAAGAAACACCAGCTGAGACAAAATGATTCAAGGATCACAGGGCAATTGTTATACTTTAATGTGATCTGCACTATAAGAAACATGGCAGTCTCCACATTTTAAATTTGGGGAATCAAAATGAATGCTTTTAAGAACTGCTATTTATGATAAGTAAAAGTAATAGCAATGACTGGCTGTAACAAGGGTAAAGCATCTTCCCAGTGTCAGAGATGGATTGTGGGTTAAAAGTTGACCCTTAGCTGCTTTTTCTGAGGGTCTTTGTTCTGTAATAATCAGATTTAGAAAGCCTTATGTAAGACAGCTGAAAGTAATTCCACTATCTGCAAGATATGTCAGGGAACAGAAGTGACATGTTTTATGGATGGTCAAAGAAAATAGTAATACTTTGGAAAAAATCAAATGGCTCCTTCTCATCATCCTTCAGCAGCAGAGGATATACAGACAAGATCTTAGACTTGAAATTCTTCCCACTACTTGCAATGTTAGGGAAAACTGGGGGTGCATAACAATCCTTAACCTACATTAATGGTTACAATGTGATAGAGTCAGGCTGCGATGGGCCTGGATAGGGACTGCGAGGCAGAGAAGGAAACACACAGAAGAGGATCCTTCACCTTTGGAGATGTTTTGTCTTGTAAGAAATAAGATGTGAGTAAAGCTGGGAACAGCATCGAGCTTTTCCAAGGGACAGCATGTGGATAAAGCTATTGGCTCTCTCCATGTTAAACCTCCTGCAGCTACCTTGTAAGACTACAGAGACGTGGGGGGCTGAAGGGAGGCTGGCCTCTGGGCATGTGGAGCTCCGTGAGCAGCATTCAGTACAGTACCTCTCTCTAAAGCATCTAATGCCACCTATTCCCAGGCTTTGCAATAGTTCATCCCCTGGATTCATACTCTGATTGCAGATTTCTTTCTGCACTTGTTATAGCTGAGCTCCCTCTCCTCTTTCAAGAGATTCTCATGCCTGTTTAAATCTGAAAGGACAACTAAGGCTCAGTGTTAGACCACCGCAAGATGAGAGTGGTCCTGTTGGTTCACGCTGCTTCCTACCAGCTTGTGAAGACAGAGCCTGGGGTGGTTGGAGTTAGTGGGTGGTGGAGGTTAGGAGGCAATATTAGCTGTGCTTGGCAGACCTGGCTGTTTCCTTCATTCAGCACTTGAGCTGGAAAAAAAAGCTGCTCTGGACAGCTCAAAAATATATAAAACTATTCCAAATCTTACAGAAAGTCTTTGTGATGTTCTTTAGTTCTTTAAATTTCTTAGATATGTAGTTGCTAATGCATGCAGTTAATTGAAGTCCCTATGGGAAAACCGAGTGATGTCAAGTACTATGTACAGAGCAACCAATTTATTGCAAGTGTAATCCATGCAATAAAATGAATGTTGCTAGAAGACTAAATTTACATAGAATCTATTAAAGTTTAATGTTAAATTATTTCCATCATTAGTCTTTTAATATTTACAAAATTATATAGCATGTATATTTTTCTGAAAACACTGTCAAATTCTCTGTATAATAAGGAGTTGTAATGTTTTAAATAATTTGACTTATTTCACATTCAGAAAGCAGCAGGGATTTGAAAAAAGAGTAGTTAATTATGTTCTAACAATGATGCTGATGAGGTGGGTACTTGCTCTGGGAATAGTCCTGCTGAGTTTAATAGGATCAGCCATAGGAACACCGTTACTTGTGAATGTATATTTGGGAAGAAGCTAGGTCTGCAATACTGTGTTGACAGATATATGCTGCAGAACAGCTTTGTTGTTTCTTCTGTTAAGTTGCAAATTTTCCTCAATCTGAAACAGAGCAGAGAGAGGATGCCTTGGTAAGGAAGAAACTGTGCTTCAGAATGGATAAATAGATCTCACGGCCAGCAGAGCTGATTTTCATCAGCCAGCCTGATTTAATCTGGGAGCAATCTCCTGGCTTTGCTTCAGCAGAGTTGCACCTAAGCGTGGAGAGAGCAGCTGAAGCCACAAACCCGTTGCATTTGCAGGGCTCTGCACTGGAGGTGCTGCAGGCTCCTGTGGGAAGAAGAGAGGGAGGGAGACGCATCCTGGTCCCTGCTTTCTGCTCACGGCAGAGCCTCTCTGCAGCAGAGGGGGGGTTCATGTCATATCCTACTTAAGTGGACAGGTAGCCACGTCAAATGGAAGGGATGCACAGGACACTTAGCATCTCAGTCAACCATTTAAGCCCAGCCGAGCCCCGTACGGCACTGCTGTCGGTATGTCAGTGCACGGTGACCACGTCTCTGCAGGACAGCCCAGGCAGACTCATGGAAATTATCACCCAGAGACTTAAACACCAACTGCTTTTATCTCTGTCTGCATCTTCTACACAAAAGCACCTGAACGTGGATGGAGACTGATAATGCAATAATGATCTGTGACCTTCAGTTTACAAACCAATTAGCAGACATTGCCAGCTGTCTGATCAATTATCCAGCACACCAAAAAGTTGCAGGGGCACAGACATAACTGAATGGTGGAACACGCTGACTTGGGGGTTTGCCTGTCATTGGGTTGGCCTTCTGCTGCATAGAGAGGGGGGAAATCAGCCCTGCATGAACTTGTTTGGGCAAGAAGTGGTTTCATGTAACCCAGAGAATTCAAAATGAGCAGTGGCTCCATTTAATGAGTTAGTCTGGTCTTCTGACTATTGAATAGCAATAGCCTGCGCTAGGAATATATTAGAGAAAGGAAAATAAATAGGAAAAAAAATTTATTTTGTCGGCAATTGCAGCTGTCAAGCTTCTCTCAGGCTCATTCTCATTTTTAGTTTTATCATTATACAAAAGATGTTTATTTCAGTCTCTCCCTCTGCGGACTGGGCTGCCTTCTCTCAGGGCTTTAACTAATCAAAGCAGAGAGGAGCAGAGTCTAATCCCTGGGCAGCCAGCAGCTCTGTGAAATCTGGAGTTTCCAGGGAGGACAGAGGTCAGTGCAAATGCTACAGAAAGAGATTTTTGAGATGAGAACCTTGTCGGACACAGAGACCTCTGACATACCGAGGAACCAAGTGTTAATGGGAGCTGCAGGGAGACAAGTCTGTCAGACAGGGGAGGACATGCAAAACTAAAGCAACCCAGACACCGCATTGTCTGATCTCTAGCTAAAATGATAATTATCCTTCCTATCCCCTGCTCTCCTCTGGCAGCCTGACTCTAAGCCCGCTTGAAGTGGGACCTGGACAGGTCTGGGTGAGCAAGGCTTGGTTCCAGATTGACTCATTTGTTTAATTCTAGAGAGAAACATTTTGCACTGGAGATGCTGAAGAGATCTTTAGATATCTCCAGAGGTAGGGCTGAGTTTACCACCTAAATGTTCAGATGTTAATGGTGCCTATATACCAAGGTAAGCCCTTATGATTCTCCTAATATTTATCCTCCGCTACCAGAATAGCAGCTCTGCTACACCACAGGCATAAAAAACTCCTTCTCCCACCCAGCTTTTCTACCAAATATAACCAAAATCTGTTTGTTCCCATGAGAACTGACATACCCTCCCGAGCATGCTGGCCCCACCTGAGAGCAAGGGAGGAATTTGTTGTACTGGATCTGGCTAGGATGGAGTTAACTTTCTTCACAGTAGCCCTTATGGCTCTGTGTTTTGGATTTGTGACCAAATCGGTGCTGATAACACAGCAATGTTTTAGCTGTTGCTGGAGAGCAGTTGCACAGTGTCAAGGCTTTCTATCTTTCCCACTCTGCCCCCTGCCATGGCGAGTAGGCTGGGGGTGAGCAAGGGGCTGGGAGGGGATACAGCTGGGACAATGGACCCAAACTGGTGAAAGAGATATTCCATACCATGTAAGGGATACTCCCTAGCATGTCAGGGATATTCTGTGGCATATAATGCCATGTTCCGCATCACTCTGCTGGTGGGAGTTGATAAGTGGTTGCCTTTGCATCACTTGGTGATTTTTTTTTCTTCCATTCGCTTATTAAGCTGTCTATATCTTGACCCCCAAGTTTTTCCTGCTTTTGCTCTTCCAGTTCTCTCCCCTATCCTGCTCTGGGGGCAGTGAGCAAGCAGCTGATGGGTGCTTAACTGCTGGCTGGGGTCAACCCACCACAAGTTATAAGTCATCACTTTCCTGGAGCTGTGAGATTTCTCTAGTAGGGTTTTATGGAGGCTTCCCCGGGTTTTCTTGAAATGTTTCATCAGTGAGTCAGCTACTCGGGCTACAAGACAGATAAGAACAGTAGTTAGCTAGAGCTAACTGCACATTTTCATCAGTACACACAGAACCTTGTCTATAGTGTTGCCATTGGTGAGGAATTCTCCACATTATTTTCTATCTTTAAATACCTTTGGATTATTGCAGAAAATTAAAGATGAGATATGTACTAATAAATAGGTTAGGAAAAGATAGTCAGAAGATGGACTTGCCGGTCTGGGAAACTGAGATTACAAACTTTGTCTTAGGACAAAAAAAAAATATATGTTCCTGTTTCTTGCCCTATAGGAAAACATGTTAAATTTAAATTCAGACTTAACGAAATGTTTTCCTTTGATTGCAAAAGCATTATAAAGCATTTAATGATGCTATACATACTCTCCTTAAAAGACAGCATTTCAGTTAAAAACTTCATACAGGCCAAAACAACAACAAAAAAGATTGCTGTTAGTTAACTTTTTCTAGGAGAATTGAGATGTTTTCTGAATGCCTGCTAGCATCAGTGTGCCTACTACAAATATTTGCAGCCTGATCAGCATCCGTATTACAGTCCCAAGGAAAAAAAAAAAAACCTAAAATGCAGAGCAAGTCTTTGAACTTCCCTAAGAATGATGAGTTCTGGTGTTCATATTTATTTTTTAATACAGGAAATGTATTTCTGGACCTGTGTTAGTGTCTGTAAGGGGGTTCCGGGCAGGCTGATGGGTGGTGGGGCTAGCAGAGCTGGGAGGAGGTCCCGTGCTTGGCAGGGCTACGGGGCTGCGTCCTCCTGTGGCCAGCAGTGCTCAGCTACAGCTTCAGGATGGGGACAGACCACACCTCTTCTCCTGAATTCAAAGGCTTTAGTGTGATTTTTCCACCTACCTCCATTTTCAGTGCCATTTAGCTGTGCCTTGGGGGCAATGTTGTGCCATGTCTAGGAGGGAGCAGAAGATGAAAAGATGAAATCTTTTCCCAAGCCCATTTAGGTCCACAAAGACCTCTTGTACATCCCCGTGTGCCCTGAGCACCATTGGCTAAACGGAGGATTGCTCCAAGTCTCAGCTGCACCAGCACCATCCCTGGAAGGCTCCGTGGATGTCACTGCCATTGCTGTAGTAGAAAGGGAGTGCCAGGGACATTAAAACTGGAATATCACTTAGTCGTAGAGTGGGAGCCCTCATCACTCTCTACAGCTACCTGAAAGGAGATTGTGGCCAGGTGGGGGTCGGTCTCTTCTCCCGGGCAACCAGCAATAGGACAAGAGGACACAGTCTTAAGCTGCACCAGGGGAGGTTTAGGTTGGACATTACAAAGAAGTTCTTCACAGAAGGGGTGAGTGGGCATTGCGATGGGCTGCCCAGGGAGGAGGTTGAGGCACCATCCCTGGAGGTGGTTAAGAAAAGACTGGATGTGGCACTTAGTGCCATGGTCTAGTTGACAGGGGGGTGTGAGGTCACAGGGTGGACTCGATGATCTCAGAGGTCTTTTCCAACGTAGCTGATTCTGTGATTCTGTGACAGCTTCCCTGCAGGGTCACACAGTCGTGAGACGCCTTGCTTGAGCAATCTGTATCGGGAGCTTTGCTGACTATAGTTGAAGCACTAGGTAGGATGTGGAGTTGCCTACAGGCATGGCTGGAAAATGTGGGAGGGGGTTTTGAGGCCCTGGCTGGCCCTACCTGTATGAGTTGTGGTTATGGAAAGTTGTAGAGCAGCATAAACCTTGAGAGGGTGGTTTTATGGTAAGACCTGCGCAGGGCATGAGTCTAAAGCAGGTTAGGCTAAGGCCTCCCGGAGGCAAAACATATGTACTGCATCGTACAACCCTGTCCCTGCCCTTCCCTCACAGCAGCTGGATCCAGCCTGCATAGTGGATAACAGCTTTAAAACCAATGCCGCCGGCCTGGACATGGGAACAAGAGACAGTGCAACATCTGCTCTGTTATATAACTCCATGCTGGCACTGTGGCTTGGGCCATTAACCAAGTTAGTGTGTGTTTGCCTCCACACTGCAGCAAATTTTGGTCCAGAAATGTAGTTGGTACAGCCAGAGGGTGATGGAGAGGGCAGGGAGCTGCACTGAGTTTGCACAGATTTTTCATGTTTTCACAGAACATATGCTGAACCAGGCAGGATTTAGGGGAGAGGAAAGGGAAAGCGGCCCTTGGTCTTTTTGAAGTCCCCAGGAAATCCGTGCCTGAGAGCCTCCACTATTCCCAATAAAGACATGTCTCTGACACAAAACTGCAGTGCTAAGCAGAATTTGCACAGTCTGGTTTTGCCCAATGACAAGTAAATTTGTTTTTGTAGATAAGTTTGTAGATAGAGCACAGCTGGTGCGGAAATGAGTGGGTTTAATTTCTCATTTGTTTATGTCTGTGATTTAATTACTGCAATCGCTATTATCAGCTTCTTTAAACTTTTATTTATTATCAGAGAACAAGAATATAATTTATTTCCTTTTGACAGAAAACTACTTTCCACAGAGTAACAATTCATCAGGTGAAATTGTAGTGTTTATCACTCTACTCACAAACACACCATGTGTGTGAATAGACGACTGAAGCTAAATTGTGTTAACAAGACATCAGGTGGCTCAGGAGATTACCAATAGTTGTGGTCAAGAGTAATCATCCAGATTACCTCTGGGCTGTAAAATCATGCTTCATTTGAGAGAAGGGTTTCCTCACAGCTCCTATGGAACAAGATTTCATCTCTACTCACCTGGCATAGGGCAGAGCCCCTGGCTGGGTCCATGATGAAGAGATTAAATTAGCAAAATGCTTTTTGAATACCTGCAAGCACTACACTATTTTTATACGGAAAGATCTTACATGCTCCTGAGATGCCTTGGGCACAGGCATTGAGTTCTCCTGATGGACTTTAGGGACAGGGCTGGTAAAGAGAGAGTTGAGCTGCCCTCAGCCTGGGTGGTCAAGTCAGGGCCTCCAGCTTCAATGTCGTCAGCCTGGATCCTCACTTCTGAAAATAGAAATCTTTGTCCTCTTTGATAAAGCCATGTTGTTTACAGTTGCATAACTTTTTAATAACAGAACAATAAAAAGGTAAGTCTTAACCCAATAATTCTGCAAAAAAATTGCTACTGTGGGACAATCGGTTCAAGATAGTGTGAGAGGTGTTTATGGAGGGCATATTTCTGAAAAAAGGCTTGTTTTCAGAGGCATGTTTTGGTGTTTTGCACAACAGTCAGCTGATGTAATTTACATTTTTCATAAGATGGTTTCTGCTGCTTTGCAATTATGTTGCTATGAAACTGTGAGGATTTTAATACTTTTTAGTATGGCTCTGCATTTTCTCCTTACTATTTCATACATGCTTTGTGAATAAGTAGAGTATTGTGGCTCTTTGGAGTTAGTTTTTGTTAGTACTCACCACAGTACTACTGTATTTGAGTTGTCTAATAAAAATTTTCTGTATTTTCCTTCAAAGCACAAGAACATACTCCAACCTTTAGAAAACTGCTCTGCTTTTAGCGATGTGAATTAGCATACTGTTCTGAAGACTCAGTCCCATTTAACTTGCAATGTGGATAGGTACAACCTTTCTCTGTCGTTCCTTACCTCATGAAACTCTTACGGATCATTACAGAATAATTTTCCCTAAATTCGTGAGATGTAAGCTGCAAGCACAGACTGTTCACCGTTGCTGCAGGGTAGATGTGTGAGACATCTCTCTCCCCAGCCTTTGTGTGAGGCAGGTCTCTCTCCAGCCTTTGCTGATGTACAGAAGGATGAAAAGTCTGGGACATTCTAGATGATAGCACCAGCCGTACAGGAAAGCAGGAGTCGTGGGGCAAACAGTTTCAGAGGACCATTGCCAGCACAGGTATGGCTGCGGCAAGGATATCCCAGATACCTAAACTTTATAAAGATACTGCAGCCCCTGTCTCTGCCCTGTCTTTGCTGCAGGAATTTCTATTTCTTAACATATATCTGGGAATAGGAATAGGCACACACCTGAGACTGAATCTTCATCCATATTTAAAGACTCAGTGAGTTCTGACACTGGCTCTGTAGCAGAGAAAATAATTATGCTGGGAATTTCCTCAAAACCATGTCCTCCCATAAACTTTTCAGGTTCAAAATGTGAGGAACGTATGTCAGCAGAGGTTTGTAGTATGACATCAACTACACATAGCTCTATAGGAGCAGGAATTTTAGTACCTTAACCGGCTGTGGAATGGGTGAGTGTGTGAGACCTGGGAACATGCTGACACCCTACACATGCACAGCTCTATCACAAATTGCACAACCCCACAAAGCCTCTCACTGCCCAGCAGGCGCAGCAGGTAGTGGTTGCAGGGTCCCTTGTCTGCTGGAAGCAAGCAAGATGAGATCTAGAAAGGCATGTCTTTGGAGGTAGCTCAGAAGCTGCTGGTGGCTTCGTATGACATGGTTTTTGTGAAACACCCGTCTGCTGCAGTCTTATCTCTGTGTCTGGAAGACATATCGGATATTCATTGAAACTTCTGCCCTGTCTGCTTCCTCGGCCTCTTTTGTGGTTAGGCTGAACATGAAGCAGGGTTTGTTCTCCCTAAATTTACTAGCCAAAATGTACAGAAATCTAGAGGGGAGAGGCTGACAACCCAAAGCAAAACCAGAGAAGCCTTCCAGCCTGACTCGCAGCCAGCCAAGTGCCAGCTCCCATCCTGCATTAGGAGGAGGAAAGGCTGATCCTTTATTTATAATGCTATGTATATCCTGAGCCATTTAGCATCAAACACCAGTCCCAGCTTTAGAAACCAAAACCCTCCTGCATGGGTTATTCAGTTATGTGAGGGGGAAACCTGCCTTCACCAGGGCACCCAGTGAAACTCCCGCTGATGGAGCCTTTCCCTCCGTGTTTGCCCAGTCAGTGCCACGGCTGCTGGGGCTGCAGCTCGGCACCTGGGGCACGCCTGGCTGCAGCCCCATGCAAGTCAGCGGGGCTGTCCGAGCCCCTCGGGTTGCATACATGCCTGGGCGATCTGCAGCATCCCTCACTGAAATCCCCGTGGTTTCTCTCCAATGGCTTTTGCGGGCTTTTCCCATGCATCTCGGAAAGGACAAGTGCCGCTATAGCAAGGTATATCTCTATTATTCAGTTAATGTAGGGTTTATCATGATTTGTTCTGCTTAACCCTGTGAAATAGAGGGGCATCAAGCATGTGATTTATGCCTTTCCTGAAGGACAGGAAAAACAATGATTACAAGTTTCAGTCAAATATTTCTGAGATTAAAAATGTAAACAGAATAACTTTCCTAACCTGTCAACTGATTGATATATCTATTACTTTTAATGAAATCAAATGAATTAAGCCTACTGGAAGGCTACAGCCTACCTTTAGACAAATGTATTACTTTATTTAGAGTGCTATAATTAATTTCAGAAGGTTGTTTGGTGGGGTCACTAAAACATGTATTTTGCAGAAGGCAACACTTGCAGAATGACATGTGACTGGAGAAAAACAATCTGTTCATAAAGGATTCTTCTATTTGATTTTATATGAATAAATTAATTAGAATTCATGCAATTATTGTGCTCCTAAAGATCTGCTGCCTGCTAAGCTGTACAGCGTACTGAGTTTATTATAAATCTAATGCTGTGATGGTTTCCTGAATGACTATCAGATATCATTGCTATAAGATAGCTTATAGCCAGTGTATCTTCCCATATTCACTGTTAAAATCAAAAAGAGAGAACTCAGGAGTCCACACATGCAAAAGAAACAAAGCAAAGAAACTTTTAAAAAGACATTTAATTCAGATTTTTTTAAGTACAGCCTTCTCTAAGGGACATAAACAGTCGATTCTAAATTTTCCAAAGCGTCTAATGATTTCAGATGTCTTATTGTCATTACTTCTTGTGGTTTTTTTTCTGTGAACATAGAGAAAATACTTTTTTTAAAAAGTACTATTTTCTGGTGACTATTTCAGTGTGAAATCTGAAGTCCAGCAGCAATTTTCTGTACTACACTTTGAAAGGATTTGTACATCTGCCTATGATATTTTCCCACAAGCTCCTCTCATTGGCATCTGTTGGCAAGTTCAAAGTTCTCAAGCAGTAGGTTTAGATGCCTAACATTGCTTAAAAATTCGAGTTATAGGGAAACTTGGATATTCTCTTTGTGTTTTGTTGATGGTGACAGCAGCCATTCTGGGGTTCAGAAACAAGAGTGAAACCAAGAGATAATACCTGCAGATCTCATTTCTGCAGTCTAGCTGGGCTTAGCTTGAAGGTTATTGTATTGTAAAACAGGCTCCCAGAATTGTAATTTTTTTCTTATATAAAGTCTTAATGCTTTAGGGCTTGATTCTGCAAAACACTGAGCCCTCTGAAACAACCACAAATGGTCTGCAAGATATATGCCTGAGGACAACTCACTTCAGAGCGTTGATGCTTTATACCTGAACATCTATCTTGGATGAAGCCAAGGAGATCATTGCTGCAGCAATTTTGTCTCTTCTGTTACGTATGACACAGAGCACAGTTGGCTGTAGGTGATGGTAGCTGTGAACAGCAGCTTTCTTACCTGTCTGCATCAGCCCTGCCTGCTGTGTGAAATCCTGCAGGGTCTAGCTTCCAGAGGGACCCCAAGGCTGCGTGCTGCTACCTGAGCTGTTCAGAAATGCCCTATGTGAAAGACTTCCAAAAAAACTCTTTCTTCAATTTGTCTTTCAGTAAAACCCCTGAGAGAAAAAAGTTGAAAAGGATTTGTGTTTTCTCAAAAAAAAAAAAAAAATCAGTTAACAATGTTCCACAGCTGATAGCCTATACAGATCCATGGCAAAACCCCACGGTGCGTCGAATCACGTACTCTTCAAAGCCAGTGCCTCTGCGTTTCCATCAGGAAAATATAATCAGAAGAGGACTGTGCTGCCTTCCCCAGCAGTGGAAGAATGAATGGTCTCTGCCAGGATTATCTGCACAGGAAATTTGATTGCGAATACGCGTTAAAAGGTGATGTTAAAATGGTTTGACAATGAGGACTACCAAGATCAATAGAGAAATTGATGTTCTGGAAAACCAGATCCAATTAGATGGAGTTCTCGATGCACTGGGTACATCTGCCCCTCAACAGCAGTACATCACAGCCGCAGCAAGCGCATTGAGCTTGCTGTTCACAAACTGGCCTGTCTCCCTCTCCTGTCTGCAGTAAATGCATCAAAAGTGTGCAAGAGACTCAGGAGTCCTGTCGCTGAAGTGCTGTAACGGGGTGTAAGCTCTTTGGGTAAGGCTGCACTGCCCCTCGGGGCACGGGCCGGAGGCTGAGATGGCCTGGCAGGAGCTGTGGGCGATGCTGGGGTGCTGCCAGCCGCCCAGCGTCAAGCTGGCACCAGCCAGGAAGGTGGAAGAGGTGTTAAATTAACCCTTGAAACTGGCAAAAAAAGAACAATTTCCTCCCAGAAACTTCTCAGGTCTGGAATATCCTTCCGCTCCAAAAAAGGGATACAAGTAACTGTAACCACAGTCATCTAAGGAAACAAAATTATACAAATACACAAGATTATGCTCCTTTTCAGAGTTCCATAAGCTTCTCCAGCTGTTACTTATGTGTCTAAATGTTCTGCCTCCTGCTGTATTATATTTTGTAACAATTATATAGTATTTCTGCCATTAGCCAAACATATTTTGAAGAAATAGAGGGCAGTTAGTGGGCTTAATTTGGCTAGAAAATATTATCAGATTTTTTTCTGTCATCAGTGTACTGCTAACCGCAGGTTGAGACTTGGAATGACTTCTCAGTCCTCTGTGCCTTAGTAGAAGGCAGAAGGGATAACTTTTGTCCTGAATCATAATTTCTTAATATGAAAAATATATGCCTATAATAATTATGTTAAGCACAGATGAGAGATAAATAAAATATTGAAATATGGTTTGAAGTTTGTTTTAATATGCTTCACAAGGAAGCAAGGCAATCTAACATGAGCCTAATTTTAAATGTGAGAACTGGCCTGCTGAAATATATTATATACTTTGTCAGACCAAATCTTACAGTAAGGAATTAGTGAAAAGGAACAAACATAAATGTTTTATTTAGCTAACAAACTGAAAATTTCAATTTTTTTTTTCCGGATATGTTATTTTAAATTTATTTGTAACTTATACTTAGGCTAAGATTGGATTTTCTATATACACAAGAATTAGTATGGCCTCCATGATCAAGTGATAACAGAAATCATATGTTAAATAATTGCAAAGAAGAAGTGGAATTTCTCTTTGTCCTGAAGAGGACCTAAGAGGGCTCCAAACGGCGCGGTGGTGGTTGCACACAGGGGTGATGTTCCAGAGACTGAACCAGCAGCAAGCAGTAACCCAAACCCCCAGCAAGGGTCACTGAGCACAAGCAAGCACCTGGGAGCAGGCAGCTGTTGCAAAATCATTGCAAAATTTCACAGAATCACAGAATCTCTGGGCGACAGATCTCAGAGAGTTGTGCTTAGTGGTGCGGAATCAAGTTGGAGGCCTGTAGCTAGTGGTGTCCCCCAGCGGTCAGTACTGGGTCCGGTGCTGTTTAACCTATTCATCAATGACCTGGACGGTGGAACGGACTGTACCCTCAGCAAGTTTGCTGGCGACACAAAGCTCGGAGGAGTGGCTGATACCCCAGAGGGCTGTGCTGCCGTTCAGAGGGACCTCCACAGGCTGGAGGGTTGGGCCAAGAGGAACCTCGTGAAGTTCAACAAGGGCAAGTGCAGGGTCCTGCACCTAGGGAGGAATAACCCCAAGCACCAGTACAGGCTGGGGGCTGACCTGCTGGAGTGCAGCTCTGCAGAGAGGGACCTGGGAGTCCTGGTGGGCAGCAGGCTGACCATGAGCCAGCAACGTGCCCTTGTGGCCAAGAAGGCCAACGGGATCCTGGGGTGCATTCGGAAGAGTGTTGCCAGCAGGTCAAGGGAGGTGATCCTCCCCCTCTGTTCAGCCCTGGTGAGGCCACACCTGGAGTATTGTGTCCAGTTCTGGGCTCCCCAGTACAAGAGGGACATGGAACTACTGGAGCGAGTTCAGAGGAGGGCTGCTAGGATGATTAGAGGACCGGAGCACCTGTCGTACGAGGACAGGCTGAAAGAGCTGGGCCTGTTTAGCCTGGAAAAGAGAAGACTGAGGGGAGACCTCATTAATGTCTATAAACATCTGAGGGGAGGGTGTCGAGAGGATGGAGCCGGTCTCTTCTCAGTTGTGCCCAGCAACAGGATGAGAGGCCATGGGTACAAACTGAAACACAGGAGGTTCCGGCTCAACATGAGGGGGCACTTCTTTACTGTGAGGGTGACAGAGCACTGGAACAGGTTGCCCAGAGAGGTTGTGGAGTCTCCTTCTCCGGAGATATTCAAAGCCCGCCTGGATGCCATCCTGCGCAACGTGCTCTAGGTGATCCTGCTCGGCAGGGGGGTTGGACTAGATGGTCTTCAGAGGTCCCTTCCAACTCTGCCCATTCTGTGATTCTGTGAAACAAGTGTCTATAAGCAGATGCTTCTATTTCCCTGAGAGTCCTAACTGTATGATACCTAATAGTACTGAATGAATGGGAATCTGGAAATAAACACAAGAAAAAAAGGAACAAATAGGTGAGAAAAAAATCCAAACACTAAAACCATTTCCCCAAAATCCTATTACAACTTTTGTTACTCATCTGTTAGGCCAAGCACATAAAGAACCTTCCTAGAAACCATGGTGGGCACACAGAAAGAAGGCAGACAGTGTGGTGATGCGCTTACCATGGGGCTTTTGTTTCAGAGCCAAAATGTCCCATCAGTACTATGGCTCCAGGGAGCTTTCCTAAATTCACACTTCTCAGGGAGAGCAATAGAGCCTAACTCAATTCATACGAAAAAAGAAATTGCATTCCTGCTTCCTTTATGTAATTATTTTGAAAGCAGTGTTGCTCTCAGAGCTGCTATGTCTGCATTTATATAAATTAAGCAGAAAGTCTGTGTATAAAGGTGAAGCCGTAAATCCAGCAATATTATGAAGCCAGACCTAAATGCCATGTTGTACAATTGACTGCAATAAAAGTAAAATTAAAACTGCTCTCTTTGTCTTTGTGCAATATCACATTTCTTTCATACGAAAAATCTTAACGATTTGAACAGTAAGTCAGAATTCATTAATTAACTTTAACTTTTTAGACAAATTCTGTAATGCCTGCTGAGACAATTTCTGTGCTTTTTTTTTCTTTTCTTTTCTTCCTTTTTCCTGTTTCCTTCAGTATAGCATAACTCTGTTCTTTTTATCATTTCTGGATATTTTCTTCTGGCAGAACTAATAAAGCATGATTCTGAAGTAAGAGGAGCCATCAGTCTCCTGCAGGGCTGGAAAGTGGAACAAGAATGCTTCAGCAGTGGAGATGTGGTTCCTTAGTGAATAGGCTTTCCAGGACTCTGGAGCTTTGACTTTTATTTACTTTGGTTTCTTATTACAGGGGGAAAAAAAAAAAATAAAGCAATGAATGAATGCTCAAGATGCCCTGAGACTGCTTCAAAATCATGTTTTACTAGCAGTAAAAATAGAAAATCCATGTCAATCTGCTCTTTTATGTGACAGGGCTCCTGATATATGAGTCCAAATGACTGTCCCCTCCATTTGGTATGTTGCAAACATTGACAAGTACAAGGTAAATGTATTTCTTCAAAGGAGAGAGTTTGTAAGATCATGAAGAAATTAAATGAAATAAAATAAGTCAGTTCATGTCAATATGAAATATTGAAATGAAATATTGACATGATATTATTTATCATGAAAGGAGGGAGTAGAAGGTAAAGCTTCTCTATACATAGATAGATCTTCTAAGTACGAGGAAATTTCAAATGAAGAAGCAGAATCCAAAATGTGTAGCAGTGTACCCTCCACTATACATCATACTGTTGAGGAACTGATGGTAATCATCTCTTCCCATAGCTCTCATAAGGAACTGATGGTGTCCATGCATGCTCCTGCAAAGGTGATTGTGGAAAATAAGTATTCAGGCTGTACTAATTTCAGTATCCCTTATTTACAAAGCATACTGATAAATAGGAGAGAAATCAGAGAAAAGACAGTAAAAAATACAAGATTGGAAGTGGTCTTATTTACAGTTTCAGTAGCATGGCTAAGGAAAGCATTTCTCTCATGTTTCAAAATAGCCAACAAAGATGTAGAAGCTGACAGCTAGGAGCAGAAGTGAGACTAAATGTATTTTTTATCAATGCGGCTAAGTCACCTTGCGGTGATTTGCTAGGGAAGTAGCAGTCCACTGGTAATTTCTTTAGTGAAGAAGAGATATTTTTCTGAAAATCATGCTACAGTTTAAATGAAACTTTACTGAGGAAGTCCTGAGGCTTTGTACCCTCAGAAATGCACTACTCAGAGGTCATCAGACTTCAGATGCAAAGTTCTGGCTATGCTTGTTATAGAGTCAAAAACTAGGGCCTCCCTGGCATTTTATCGCTGAGTTTGGGGCACTGTCTCCTTCAGACCAGTGTCCTGGAGAAGATGTGGACTGAAAGAAAGATCATAAAGTAGCCCTTGTTTATTTATTATTGGATTATGATATTTTGGGGCATTCTTGATGAAAAAGCGAGGTGTCCAGGTGCTGTAGGTAGCCGCACCAGAGGAACTGTGCTCAGACTGGAGTCAGTCAGGGATGACTCCAGACTGATTACCCCTCGGGGGTCTTCTGAGCCAGCTGCAGCCATGTGGGATGGGCTCTTTGGGCAGGACGCCTGCTCTTGGGGTCAGCAGCAAAGCAATGCCAAGAGTAGCCTCCTGGCCTTGGGACCACTGGCCATATGCTCCGCGCAGGTTGGTTACCTTCCCCAGGGTGCTTCCTTGCACTCCATGAGCTCACGTCACAAGCTGGGAGCGGCCCAGCAGCACCTTCCCCTCGGCTCTGCACTGCAAGCACAGGCACAGCAACGAGTGACCCCAGCAGTGACTCCTGCACTCACAACAGCGCCTGCAAATGTCGGAAGAGTTGGGCCTTTGGCAGCATCTAAGGAGGCATCTTCCTCAGTTTCTGACCAGATTTGTGCAATTTCTTCTATGCAAAAATCAGTCTTTTCATTAGTAGCTACAGTTCAAACCTGAACCGCATTAGCTAAGCCCTCTCTTTCCTAAGGATTTCTCCCTCTGCTATGCAAGAGCTGTGCAAGCCCCTAGACATTGCATGTTTTCAGCCAGCACATCCATTTTGAATACAGGTGGATGCAATGCTCTAATTCCTTTAAACAATCGGTCTCTTGTTCGTCTTCCAGCACAATGATTTATGCCTCATTCCCCTGATGGCTCTGCAAACAATGGTGACAAGGTAGCAGCCTACCTTCAGTGCCATGTACACTTTGGTATCTCTTCAGTGTTTATTTAGTCCTTACCTCTCCTCCTAACTTCACATATAAATTGACACGCTTTTAATGGGACTTTTCCACTTGTTCTAACACTCAAGTCCTCATGAGTGTGCTTGAGGCTGACAGCTCTCTTGCTGCCTGGAGGATGCAAGATAAACCTGTCAGCCAGTGACAGTATGCCAGTAGCATCCCTCAACACCATGCATCCTTAGCAAGACGGACAGCCACGAGTCTTTGAAGGAATGATAAAGCGGCTCAGCTGATCTCCATGCAAAGGGCAGCTGTTTCCAGAAGTCCTAGCCATGGGTTGAGAAGACAAACTGCTCTTGAGCACTGCTCGCCCTGGGCTAGGCCAGCCTGTGTAATAAGGCAGCGGTGTCAGTCATTGGAGCACAGATGAATAATCACGACCTGTCTTTAATTTCTGCTTGTAGTATTAAAGTGCTGATGGCTTGAGATTCAGTGCAAGACGATGAAAGCTTCATTTTGCATAAAACTTTTGGGCATATCAGTAGAACTGCTTGTCCCCAGCATGTTAGAAGAGGTGCTTAGTAGTTTCCAGAAGTAGTCTCCTTAATACAGATAGTCTTAGTGCAGCTGAGCTACTTCTCCCTAAATTCCAGTCTAATTTCCCAATGGCCAAATGCTACATATTCCCTCCCTACGGCTGCCACATCACCCTCCTTCCTGGAGGAGGCAATTCCAGCAGCACATGCAATGGGTCAGGAAAAAACAAGCAAGTGGGAGATGTTGCAGAGTTTGTATTATTCATCTGCATAGTTTAATAAAAATGTCCTCCTCTTCTTCTGAAGCACAAAGATGTTTCAGATTGCACTGCAGGACTAAGGCTTATGAGGGACTTTCCAAGTGCCCATCCACCTTGCCCTCTGCCTTTCATTATTCCGTAGATAAACAATGGCAAATCATAACCAGTCTTCTCTTCTTCAGTTCTATTTAACATCCAAGGTTGGATGCTGCAAAGTTTTAGCTGCATCTTCCCTGCTGAATCACTGTTATCTGTGATTTATCAATATCTGTCTTTGAAAATTACATGCTTTATGTATTCCAGTGACTCTGTATTCATAATGCATTGCCACAGACTTCCTGAGTAACCTTAGACAAATCATTTATGAGCTGAACTTTGTAAAGATATTGTGGTGATTACATTTGGCAGGCTGGTCACTAACTACATTGATTATTCTGCTTCTTAATATCTCTTTGTCTTCATTCCTTATTTGAAAAAAAAAAAAAAAAGGGAAGAAAAAAAAAAGAAGATAAAAATACATAGATGTTGAATGGCTTCTTCTGGCTAATTTGGATTGCTTACTGTCCAGGGTAAGGTCTCTCTTTCACTATGTTTGTATAGAGCATAACTCATCTCAGGCAGAGATGTGGATGGTACCTCAGGACATACAATTACATCTGTAAGTGATATTTTAACGTATTCCACATTTCTTAAAACTACTGCAAAGAGAGACCATGTTTATAATGTCAATTTTAATTCAACTTTTGTCATCAAACTGCTAGTTCAGGTTTAATATCACCCAAACTATTTGTCCTGTTCATAGTTGTAGATGAGATTAATATTTTAGGCAACTCGACTTACATTTAAATTTGGATTGAAAAGACATACTCAAAAGCAACTCTAAATGGTGTTGAATAAATAGAATATTTTTTCTTAATTGTCTTAAAATAATTTGCTTTTTTACTCATAAAATTAAGTAGAACTTGGTTCACTGTATTTGTGCGTAAAGTAGGAAGTGATTCAATCACCATAAAAGTAAATGTTCCCATCTCACACTCTCCATCACGTTGATACGTTTTATGGGCAACATCATTGCCAAAAAGGGTTTGTGAATCTTTCAAAAATATTCTTAACATCAATGTGCAAAAAGCATCTTATGAAAAAGTAACAACAGAATTGGCATGTGAGTAAAGAGCAGAGCTTAGCCTAAAGTCATCAAAATCAGTCTCTCCTGTGACTTCAATAGATTTATATCCCACCTTAAACATTTTAACATTGATTTAACACTCAAGAAAATCAAGAGTAATGGAGAGGAGCTGGGTGACTAGAAGCTACAGTTCTGTCCATAAGGCACAGAGAGCAGTAGAGCTTCTTGGTATATTCCTCTTAGTGTTTTTCCATCAGGAGATGCCACCTCATCAGAAATGAGGTGTTTCATGGGAAGCAGGTTAATTTTGTGAAAGGTCTGCTCTAACCACATTCTCCTTTTTTTTTTTTTTTCCTTCGGGAAATCTACCTTGTTTTCCACTCAACACTGTACTGAGGTATATATGTAGGAGTCAGGACAACCACGGTACCTGGATAAGGAGCTCCCTGGGACACTGATCCCATGCATTAGGGAGAGCTGGGATAAGTGGCTGGCATGCATAAGAGCCAGATCCTCTTGGTATTTCTGCTCTGAAATAATTCTTGTTTCAAAAGCCAGTAAAACGCTGAGAAAATCCAGTTTCTTCCTTAAACATGAATTATTTTTACCTGTGGTAGAGTTGCCTTACCTCCCTGTTTGTATCCCTCCTATATAATTCATCACGGTACACTGTACACAGAAGTTGTCAAGTGTCCTGATGGGAGGTGGACACACGACACGTTGTTAAGTGGGTATGTCTGGAGCTGCATGGTGCTGCAGGGGAAACTGCAAGCAATTTACGTCTTACTTGAAAAGTCAGTTCCTTGGAAAATTTAATTTCTGAGTAGGAGAAATAAAGATACGTTTTTTGTCTTTTCTTTCCCCCGTGCAGCTAAAATTTGGCAAATAGATCTATCAGTGGTTCTCAGGCACTTATTAAAAATACCACTGATGCCTCCTGGTAAAAGGTATGCTGAGGTAGCCCGACACAGGCACCTCCACCCATGAGCTCTTCACCTGGCCATCCTCAGGGAAATCCGCATGCCCTGATCTCCACCCTCTGTGGCCACAGCACCCAACTTATGTCCCAATCGGCCTTTCTCCCTTGGGTGCTGGTGCCCTCCCTGCCAGCCCAGGAGGTGGCTGTCCATCCTCACCAGCAAACAGCATCTATTTGTTCTCCTCCGTCCCTTCTTCCCTCTCCTCCTGCAGCTGGGCCTGGTTTTGCCTGTTGTCTTCGGTAACTTTAGTAGTTATCAGTGTTTGATAACTTCCTTGTCTGCAGGGGTTATGAACGTCTTGCGTAAGGGCACAGGTATCTGTAAGAGCATCCACCCACGAAGCTATCAACACATTCTGTACAAATACGCCTTGCTTTCTGAGGTACGGACTGCATTCCCCAGTCCTCTCTGCTCAGGTTCCATGGCACTGTCCGTGACTCCAACTTTCTAAATTATTTTCTCTGACAGCCATTTTTCAAAAGCATTTTTTTTCCTCCGCATTCACCGGTGATGTGCTTTTGCAAATATTTCACTGCACTTAAAGCCTACAGGTAGTTTCACTCTTTCCAGAATTTACATCCTGTGCTGTTTTGATGGGATACTTGAAAGCACATTCAATAATTCCTGCTCAACATCCGAGCTTCTATTTCAGCTGGATGTGAGGTCAGGTTCTACATTTAAATTGATCTGTGTGTTGCATTTCTTAACTTCTTCTCTTCATTCTGCTCCTGATCTTCATTCCTGCGGGACAACATGACTTCTGCAAAAGCTGTTCTAATGCCCTTCTTGTTCACACTTACTGTGAACCACCAGTTAGCACAAAAGCACATAGGAGAAGGAATCAGAAAAATCCACTCGGACATCTCTCATTTCCTTTAGTGTGCCTTTAAATGCCACCAATTGAGATAATCCATCTTGGAGAACAGGTCAGAACTTTGCATTTTAAAAAATGTATTGGTTGTGGGAGGGTTTTTGTGTGTTTGTTTTTTGAAAAAGGGAGTTTTTCATTAATGCTCCTTATCTTTTAACAAAAATGAAAACCAAAGAAGAGTTCTTTGGAAAAATCACATGGTGCCCACACAGCTTTCCCTGCTTTGCTGTTGATAGCAGAGGACCAGAGAGAAACATCTGGTTCAGCCAAGGTCCATGCTGCCACTTCCACCCCTCCTCTGCCTCCAGACCTGCTGCCCCTCCTTTCCCAAGGCAGGCGCTGGGCAGCCAGCGGTAACACGAGGCAGCAAGGGCTGTCGGGGTCCTCCTGGGGGCCCTCTCCAACATGGCCCTTTCTGCACACCTCTGTCTTGGCTGGAGGGACAAAGGAAAAGATTTTAAAACCAACATGCGGTCTGAGGGGAGAGAAGAAAATTCAGACAAGCTGAAACTTTTCAGTGAGCAGCTTTGACAAATAAAATTTTAGCAAACTGTTTCCCTGATGCACTGTTGTCATAGTCCAGCCAGCCAGTTTAACCACTTTCTTGCTTGATATCTCTCTGTAAAAGTCAAGCCTGCTCCTGGCTGCAAGTCTGTACTCTTAAAATACTGCTTGAAAAGCTGCTTGCACTCCTTAAAAGATACAGGGAGACAGACTGTCTGTTAACTATCCAGGAGAAGAGATTTTGGATGCCAGCCAGATAATCCTGAAGAAAAAGGAAACGTCAGCACCAACAGAGCTACATCAGGGTGCGTTGTTCCACTGGTCTCAGGGGAGTCACCCTCACACAGGGGTTTCTGTCAAACAAAAACCTTCTGAGCTTGCCTGGGTACTACTCACTGCTGTCGGTGAGCTCTTACTTCGTGTCCACCATTGGTCATGCTGGGGCTGCTGGTGGAAGGGCTTACCAGCAGGGACCTGTCCTACAGACTCTGCAGCAGTCCACAGCACCGTATGGAAATATGTACTGTACCATATAGCTAAATGAAATCTGTGTGACTTGTGTGGAAGCACTGTTTTTTTCTCCTAAATAGCTTCGCCGGTGAAACACTGACGTGAGCTCAGTGAGTTTCAGCAGCAGAGAAAACATCTTTATGAGCTTCAAGGCCAGGGGAAGAAGGTTGTGTTTTTGCTTGCTAGTGAAAGCAGACTTTCTGTCTGTAATTGGATCAGTGACATTAACTACTGCATGAAGTTGTGTTCAAATTAGGCAGCATGGAGGAACATTGTGGCTTTGGCTGTGGATGTGAGTGAGGAAATCCCATCAGTTCTCTTATGGCTTTCCTTGTTCTTCTCACAAGATCCCTGAATGCTGTCCAGCTCAGAAAGCCGGGGAATTTAATTGTGGTCTTGTAAAAGAAAATATAAGAGGTGTCAGCATGATGATTGTATCTGTCAAATCATGTAGTGACAATTAATATTCAGATCACTGGCTGTTCAAAGTGCAAAGCATGTGGCTCATTTGATTGCTGGAGCAAAACCAGGTCACTCAAACTGAATAAATATTTGTTTTGCAGTATAGTAAGTAGCTTTAAATACTTAATGTCTCCTTGGTCTGCTTTTTTTGTAATGTCTTCTTTGCAGCCGCATGAGCTCTAACCAAGCAATGTCCCACTGCCTGTACATTCAATTTTCTCTGAAGGGTTGGATCCTCAGCTGAACCGGCCTGCAACAGCTGGTAGTTGAACCCACCAGCTTTAGCCTTCTCCCACACCTCTGTGAAGACCCAAGTAAATGCCTCATCCTGGGATGGAATGAGACAGCCCTCGGTGAAGTCAGTAACCTCCTTACACGAAAGGAGCTCTTTTGCAGTGGACAAAATCCTGACATGGTGGAAGTATAAGACAGCCACATATGGGGATGAAAATGCAATCAGCAACAGGCAGGCCAGGAGAGCCAAAGCGCAGGTAGGACAGCTTGAAGGATCCTGGATTTGTTGCATTTTATACTTGCATTAGGATATAGAGGAAAATTGCTATCTCCTGCAATCTGGCTTCATGTCGTAGTTCTTTTCTGATGCACTTTCTTTGATATTGCCTTTATGTCTCCATTCAATTTCAAGAGCAGAACTTGCTCCCGTGGTCATTATGATCACCAGTGGTGTTGACAGTCCCCTGCTGCTTCAGGAGACCTTTTAATCCTCTGCTGCTCGCACTGCAAAAGCCTTTCCTTGGGCCACAGACCACGGGGTTGTCCCAGATGACCTTCTGTGTCCCTTCCAAACCAAATTACTCTGTGAAGCTCTGAAGGAGACCTTGAGCTCTGTGCCAGGCGTCTGAGAGTTGGGGGCATGCTTGGGCAGCTGGAAGGCAGGCAGTGGGGATGTGTTGCGTGTTGGTCAGCAGCCAGATTTGAGGGGAACTGGGAGCAGCCAGCAAGATGCTTACTGGCTGAGGGACAGGCAGCAGGGACATCTGGTCAGGCACTGGTGTCTCAGTTCAGTGGGAACGCCAATTTAGGTTTGTTTTGTGTAACTTTTCGTGGACTCTCTCAGGAAAGTACGATGGATGATTTCATGAATCATTATGAATGTGTGGGCTCTGCCTTCCAGTGGGTGAGATCTGTTTCACTCCAGCTTTGTCTCACATTATAAAGAAGTAAAAATGTGCTCTTTTGGAACTTTTAATTTATATTTCACAATAAAAGCTCTGACAGCTGAAATAAAGCTGTTAGTAGATTTATTCTTTTCAAAAGTACAGACTCAAACTCACAGACAAGGAGAAATTGTGGGAAAAGTAGAAGATTTGGACTTACAAGAAAAATAAAGAACAGATGATAATAAAGTGGGAAGAGGATGGGCAGATGGCAGGGCTTTGAGCATCAAGACTGACAGCCATTTCTTGCTGTCTCTTTTCTGCCTCAGCTGCGCAGGACTCAAATTGAGCAGGAGGAAAGGCCATGACAGCAAGTCCACGTATAGAGAGCAGGGACCAAGGGTGCTCTCCCACTAGCTGTTGTTCTTTGGCACTCAGGACAAGGCAGCGCCCGTGGCAAGCTGTTGCACCTGGCTAAGGAATTTCTGATGGCCCATAGAGCACCTGTTTGTGCTTCTGGTGCCAAAGGAGGGGAGAGGTGCTGGTGAGATGTGGTTTCCAGCAAGACCTCTTGTCTACTTGTGCTTTTATGTCCTACCTCTGTATCTCCTTGGTCTTTCTCTTTCTTTCCTGCAAGTCACTGTGAGCTTCTGCTTGGCCCATGCAGGAGAGGTGATCATGGAGAAGCCTTTCTGATGCCAAAAGAAGTCTGAAGAAGGAAGAATGTTGTTCCAGATTGCACACGCTGGGGAAGCTCGTCACTGGGGAAGAAGGAACTAAAGCACAGAGAAGAAATGTGTATGTGCTACGTGTGTTTTAAAGTATTCTAAACACACTTGATAAGAAAAAAGGAAAATGTTGAGGATCAGGCATAAGGCTTGTGAACTCTTCTTTGTTGTGTTACTCTTCTGGTTGTGTCAGACCATAACAATATAGATAATGGGGTGTTAAAGAATGCTAAATATACTGGTGACATCGGCAATGAACATAAATGAGGACAAGGAGAAAGATGTAACATGGAGATTAATTCCCCTGCTGTTGCTGGTATTATAAATTCTTCCAGATTCTGTCTCTATCTGTTTAACTCTGAAATCATTTGATTTTCCTGTCTTACTCAAAGTTAACCTTTCTACATAACTCTAACAAGTTAAAGAATTAAAACTTTATCAAAGAATTTCTAAGAAATGCCTTTTCCCTATTTAATGTGTTGTTTCAAGAGACTGACTGTTGAAGATTTATGCACATTACTTCCAGCTGAATGCTGTGAGGTAACAGTTAAAATCTAGTAAACGAATATTGAGATATGTCACAAAACTTCTGAAGTTGGCATCGGTCCTCCTATTTCTCTGCTGCTAGAACTCCCTCCATCCTTGACTCACATTCTGCTAGGAGTTTCCCCAAGCATCTCTTCTGGGCTTAGTGCCAGCCCAGGTGACAGCAGAGGCTTGTCCAGGCTGGAGGGCAGTGGAGGTGATGTGGTGGCTGACCTGTACAGGCTTTTAACATTTTTACCACCACACATTTGCACTAAGCCACAGTAATAAATGCATACCAAGTTTCCCACCATCCCATCTGCAGATGAATAACCTTTTCATGGCAAGAAGTTTCATTACGTCAGTAGTCCCAGGGAAGAGGAGAGACTTCAGGCTGGCACACAGAAAGCTATCTTTGCAAACAATTCAACAGACATTGCAAACCTCGCTGTACTCAGGCTGGAGAAGCATATGCCTCCTGTCCTGACACAGTGCATTGCAGTCCTTTGACAGTTCCCAAGCCTCCATCCTGCAGCACAGCCTGACGGACGTAGCAGCTTGGCTCGTTCCTGCTTGGTTATTTCAGACAGAGCTCCTGGCCGAGCGCCTCAGCTCCAGGCAAGGCTAAGCAGTGACTCAGCAAGGGGACCAGATTATTTCCACTGTGCTTCATTATCTGACTAGGAACCCAGAACAAGGGATATCATTGCTTCTTGTATTGGGTTTTTGTGGTAAAGGTTTGGTAGCAGGGGGGCCTCAGGGGTGGCTTCTGTGAGAAGATTCCAGAAGCTGCCCCATGTCAGATCAGAGCCAGCTCCAGCCAGCTCCAAAAGGGACCCGCCGCTGGCCAGAGCTGAGCCAGTGAGCGACGCTGGTTGTGCCTCTGGGAGAGCAGATTTAAGAAAGGGAAAAAAGTGCTGCACAACAGCAGCTGGGAGTGAGAGGAGTGAGGAACAGCCCTGCAGACACCAAGGTCAGTGAAGAAGGAGGGCAGGAGGTGCTCCAGGCGCCGGAGCAGAAGTTCCCCTGTGGCCCGTGGTGAGGCCCATGGTGGAGCAGGCTGTCCCCCTGCAGCCCATGGGNTGCCACCCGTGGGGGACCCATGCTGGAGCAGTTTGCTCCTGAAGGATGGACCCCGTGGTACGGACCCATATTGGAGCAGCTCTTGAAGAGCTGCAGCCTGTGGGAAGCCCACGCAGGACCCGTTCGGGAAGGACGGCATCCCGTGGGAGGGACCCCACGCTGGGGCAGGGGAACAGAGAGCGACCATGAAGGAGCGGCAGAGACGAAGCGATACGGACTGACCGCAGCCCCCATTCCCCATTCCCCTGCACCGCTCGGGGGGAGGAGGTAGGAGAGGGTGGATGGGGGGAAGGTGTTTTTAGTTTGCTTTTAGTTTCTCACTGCTCTAGTCCACTAGTTACAGTAATAAATTACATGAATCTCCCTATGTTGAGTCTGTTTTGCCCGTGACGGTAATTTGTGAGCAACCTTCTTGTCCTTATCTCAACCCTTGAGCCCTTGTCCGTCGTATTTTCTCCCGCTGTTCCTTTGAGGAGGGGGAGTGAGTGAGCGGTTGTGGTGGAGGTCAGCTGTTTGGCTGGGTAAAACCACCACACTTCATCAAATAACTACTGGGTTTTTGCCTGTCCCCAGTCTCTTTGTGTGAGGAATGCTAAAAGCAGAACTTTTTTTTTTTTTAATCATTAAGATCGTGAAAAACAGAGGCAGTGGCACAGCCACACAGCTTTTGCTGAGCCTGCACAGGGTGGCCTGAAAAGATGAGATGGCTTTATGGAAAGAAAAGACAAGTGTAGCAAAGGTGTATGTTTTTAACAAATTTGTTCTTCTAAAAATAACAGAGCCTTTACATGCACCAAAGCTAGGCTTGATTCATTAACTTTCTTTGTTATTGACGAAAGACTTTAATTTTTTTCCTCATCTCACATAGGCGTATTAATTCTTAAATCAAATATACATTATTTTGTTGTTCTTCAACTGAAAATGTATGTTCTGAGACCAATTAAAGTAAAGTATGGGGAGTACTTCTCATTCTGGCAAACAAACATAGCGAGATTATTGTTAATATTTTTCCTCCTAGGAGTCTGTGTTTCAGTGCTGGTCTACTTTACTGAATATCTCGATACTGACTTAAGATATATGGCTGTATTTACTTTTTTGTCTCTGGATATACATCTTTTTGGTTTTGGAAAGATTTCTATTTTTTTATTTAAGAAGCAGAAAACTCTGAAAATTGAAAAACAAGGCTATTTTTTCTGCATTTTGAAAGTTGACCTTTCTCATTGGAAAATGGAGAAAATAAAGGATAGAAAAGTTTTTTAAAAATCAAATTTGAAATCGATGAACCCAATAGGTTTTCCTAGGCATGTTTTTAAAATTTATTTGAAAAAGTGTTTTTAGTAAAATTAACAATATTGATCAGTTGTTACAAAACAGCTGTTATTAAAGAAATGGAATTTTTATAAAATAAGAACTTTTTCCCCCCCAAGTCTTTTATTAAAATATGAATATTATACATATTCAAAATATTAATTACAGAAAGATTTTCTTTCTCCCTCAGCATTTTCAGAAACAGAAGTGCTATGCTATCTTAAGAAAGTTCTTACGTTACTGGTGATGCCACATTCGGGACTGACTGCAAATTGCACAACAGAGTATATTCTGATAATATTTCCGGACCAATTTTGATGACTCAAGTGGTCTGGATAATATTTCAAAAAAACAGATGGTCTTCTAAATGCTTCTTTTGTTCATCTCATTATTACTTAAAAATCACTTTATATGGAGTAGATTGAATTTGCCAAATGTCAGATACATTTCATTGTTGTTATTATGGCTATTGTTATTATTAACATTATTAATAATAAAAATAATATGGGAAATATCAACAGAAATAACAGCATCAAAAACAATACAATTATGTGAATATTATGCCCAGTTCTGCTGCCTCTTTCTGATTAGCTTTCTGCCAGAAAACTAGTCTTAAAACAAAAACCTTTAGAAATCAGACTTAGATAATTTCATAATAGAAATAAGGTAAATTACTTAACACAGCAAAGGATAGAAAAAAATGCACCAGTTCACTGTATAATGTGGTAATTTTTTCATGAACGAAATTTTTACATAAAGATTTTTTTTCCTAGACTGTATTCTTCAGAACAGAAGTATTAACCAACTGACTAAAAGTTTAGGTTTTCCACTGGAAAAATACCTTCTACTGAAAGCAAATATTTTGCACAAGCAGGTTAGTTTTTGCAAAATTTCACTTTAGGAACATAAAGAAATTGAACATTCTGAAAAAGGTAGATATTTTGTTTAAAAGAACAGACCATTTTTTATCTTCAGAGTCTATTAATTTACAGTGCAGCATATAAATTAAAGTTGAAATGAACTGTTTTGATCCTATCAAAGGAAGGATTTAGTCTAGCCTCCACTACTCTTTGTTTGGCCCTTACTGTTTGTTCGGCACTCCATTTCACTGGGGAACATTTCTTTTTTTAGATGCTTTTCAGAATGGAAGCATTTCCAAATCATGGAATTATTATGAAATGAATTACCAGATTTCCATCCAGCTCTAGTTTTGGAGTTGTAGTACAACTTGTTGTACCAGGAATTGGACTAAATAATCTATATAGAGAAAATCCAACAATGTGCATGTAGGCATTTTGTCTAACCAAAGCAAAAATGTTGCTGATTTGGGGTTGAGGTACTTTTATTATACTTAAAGTTAGGTAGTGACTGAATTATATATTTTCTTCAATTATGGCAAAATCCAAGGAGATGGGTTCGTAAAGTGTATTTGATGGGTTGTCCATGAATTGTCCAGCTGCAGCCTGTAATCAAGAACATACATTTGAGAAAGTACTGACATACTGTTTTCTTTTGCTCTAGATTGCTCTTGTCAATCTGTCTCCAAGAGTAATGTCAAGAAACATTCATAAAGATTTAATCTTAGCAACATTTATTGCAAAAGAAGTATTGCTAAAAATCCTTTTTAGATGGAAGCTACGTACAAATGCAAAAATAGTAAGGAAAATCACCTTCAGTGGAGCAAGTCCTGTTGGTCTCCATTTAACCACTATCCATAACTGAAGCTATTTGGTATCCTTAGCACTTTCCAGCTATGTAGTGAAGTTCTACAGAAATATCAATCACATACAAGTTGGTGTAAAATATGTGTGCACTTTTGAATTTTTTTTAGTGATTAAAATGTAGGTCCAGACTCCACTCAACAATAATTGCAAAACAGTGCCTCACCTTGTTAAATTATCAGAATTGGTCAAACCCACAGAGAGCGTAATGCGAGGTAGCACATTACTTTTCTGGGTTTACTGATTCGAAGGAAATTTTCACTGCTTGTGGCAATACAAATGTAGGAGAACAAAAGATAATATTTTATCTTATCTTTTATCTTATATTTGATATTTATCAAATAATATTTGGATGAATGTTTGTAAAGCACCTCTTGTAAATGACAACAGTGCAGCCACAAAAGGGTATTCCCCCCACATTGACAACTCTTCGTAACTCAAAGTCATCGCAAGCAATGGTTTGGTTCTTTCAATTATGACTCTATAGTGCAGAAACTGGAGAAGCTGTGCACTACATACAACATCCTATTTCGTTATGAAGCTTCCCATTCATCTGAGAGCATTTAAAAGCAGGAATGGAGGCAATCATCTTGTCTTGACAACTTAGGTGCTTTACAGTTTACTCTCTCAAAGACTTAAAAAGCCTGTAGAAAGGATTTGGCTGTACTAACCCTTGCCTGTTTGCTACAAACCAGTCAGACTGACAGATCACCTGCAGATATGTTTGCAAATGTTCACTTTGTTTCCAGCAGTGAGAAATAAAGCTCCAATGATTAGAACTATTTCAAATGGTGAGAAATAAAATAACGTATAATGAGAAAAAGCTTCATTACTATTCTCATTCTTAGATTCATACACACACAGGCTAAACTATGAAAAAAAAAAACAACAGAGATGTAGATCTGGTACCTATCTCAGGCTGAGAATGGGTTCAGATTAAGGAGGCGAGGCGAGGCGAGGCGAGGCGAGGTGAGAAAAGAGAAGAGAAGAGAAGAGAAGAGAAGAGAAGAGAAGAGAAGAGAAGAGAAGAGAAGAGTTGGAAAGAATGCACGAAGACCATCTAGTCCAAGAGCCTGATCACTTCAGGGCTAACCAAAAGTTAAAGCATGTTATTGAGGGCATTGTCCAAACATCTCTTTAACACTGACAGGCACGGGGCATCAACCACCACATGAGGAAGCCTGTTACAGTGTTTGACCACCCTCACAGTAAAGAATTTTTTCCTCATGTTCAGTCTGAACCTCCACTGGTGCAGCTTTGTGCTGTTCCCACACATCTTGTTATCAGTTACCAGGGAAAAAAGACTGGCCTATCCCTCTCTACTTCCCCTCCTCAGGAAGTTGTATAGAGCAATGAGGTTACCTCTTAGCCTTAGCTCTTAGCCTGTTCTCCAGACCAGGCAACTGAATGTCTTCAGCCTCTCCTCATAGGACATGCCCTCCAGCCCTTTTACCAGCTTTGTTGCCCCCTTCTGGAAGCTGTCAAGTCCCTTAACATCCCTTTTATATTGTGGAGCCCAGAGCTGCACACGAATATTCCAGGTGAGGCCGCACCAACGCTGAATGCAGCAGGAGAATCACCTCTTGTGACCGGCTGGCTGTGCTGCGTTTAACGCACCCCAAAACGCCGTTTGCCCTCGTGGCTGCCAGGGCACGCTGCTGGCTCACGCTGAGCCTGCTGTCGGCCAGCACCCCCAGGTCCCTTTCTGCTGAGCTGCTCTCCTGCTGCTCGTCCCCCGGTCTGTGCCTGGGTCCGGCACTGCTCCCTCTGTCCCAGGTGCAGCACCCGGCATTTGCCTCTGTTGGACTTCATGCCGTTGCTGATTGCCCAGTACCTGAAGTGTGTCAAAAGGGTGAAGAGCACCGTGGAGTAGAGTAGAGTAGAGTAGAGCAGAAAGACAGCCAAAGTACACTTACCCTTTCTTCAAGATTAGCTGCTGCAGGAACAGTTCCACAATGTGACTAACAAGAGAAGCAGCTGTGGTCTGTGAATAGGAGGATCTGCTTCAGGGGGTTTCGCTGTCTCTTACAGGAGTCATTTCTCCTGTAAGAAGAGGGAAAGTTAATTACCACAGTGACTGTGCTGCAGTCCAAGGATGTACCAATGAAATGTCCTCCACTTCAAAGAGCCATGCACTAGAAATGTGCTATGAGATAATGGATGGACTTTCCACATTGCCCTAAGAAATTGAAACCTAGGCAGGAGGATCCTACAGGACTCACATTCTCTTGGTCTTGGTGTTCTCATTACTTACCATAAAAGTAATGAAAAAGGCCATGACTGTCACTCTGAGTCACCACCTGCAAAGTAATTGCATCTCCTGGATTTGATTCCAGGTGGGTGGACTGGGGTTCATCCAACTGATCGATCCCTGGGGAACTTTACAGGGAAGGAGTTCCTTCTCCATCTGAATGTGGGTGGTAGGATCAGAGTAAATGTACAGTTAATTGTGATGTTTTTTATTAATACTTGTAACTAGTGAGCAGAGTAAACATATTCAAATTTTTATGTAGATACACAGTGTATATACGTACCAGTGAATGAGAGACAATAACCGATCATCAGCTCAGTTTTTTGCCACTTACCTAGAACACTGAACAACCTGAAATAGTGATAAATGAAAATGTCCTGAATATTGCATGATATAAGAACTAGAAGGTATCTAACCTAATTCTCTTCTACCAGCTAAAAACCTGATTTTAAATAAATTGTTCTTCCTTCATTCTTTGAAGTCACTTCAATTATGTCCATTTGGGCCAAGACTAAGTTTGGCCCTGAAAATTCAGTAAACTCTATTGGTACAAGAAAGTAACCCCCAGACAGACTGTTGTGGATCTAGAAACACCATTTTCTCAATGACACAGCTAAATAAGCAATTGAAAGCCCTAGCCTTAGATCAAAGTGTTCAACTACATCCATGTAACAGGACTAATCTCATTTACCTCATTTGTATGAATATCTTCCCTTGTTTAGAGCAAAGTTACATCTGACAGGGCAGATGCTGGACATCATGCTGTAGTTTTGATGCCTGGGCTGCAACAGGATTAAATATCCTGAGGCACAAGAGCAAAGATGCAGGAGACAAGGTAGTCAGAGGTAGAAAACCATATCCATGCTAGGGAGCCAATGAAGTCTACAAAGTAGTGTGCATCTTTCTGATCTTTTCAGGTCTGTAGTGCTTCTTAACCTCATCAAAAAATTAGCTCCCATGTGTTTTTTCCTCATCCTTTCTGCCCCAGCTTAGTGACCAGGTTCTCGGTCACCGTATGCTGAAAATGTCCTTTAGCACTGAAGCCATGGGTGGCTGAGAGTCAGATCTTCAATGCTCATCTGTAATTCCAATTGAGCCTCCTCTTTTCAGTTCATGGCAGTGTTTGCCTTTTTATTTCTTGGCCTCTGATCAGAAACTTGCAAACCACCAAAGCAGCACAGTTTGGATGATTGACAGATAACCCTATGAGAGAACAAAAAGCTTCATTTTGGAAAGATAAGACAATAAAGATGCTTCAACAAGAAGTCAAACAGCAGGGAGTGCTAAAAGACTCCCAGATCATCACATCAGAATGGGTCTTTGTCAGCTGGCTTCATCACAGGTGACAATTTCAGCTTGGAGTATTTGATCAGTTCTAGCTCATTCGTTCAACTCATGAGGCAACTGAGTTCAGTTACTAGGCTTATCAAAACGAACCAGCATATCTCTAGATTGCTGCAGGAGACGGGGACATGAAGCATTTCACACAGGATTTTATCTTCTTTTACATCTTTTATTTTCTTTTACTGGAGACATGGCACCAGGAAAATGTACGTCTGAAATGTACATAGTATTGTGACACTTTTCTTTGCCTCTTGAAAGTAATTCCAGGATCTCAGCTGTTTGCAAGAGCACTGGAACTGTCCAAGGACCACTTTGCTCATATGAGGAACTGACCTGGCCCACAGATATCTGGTTACTGAAACTCAAAGAGGAAAGGACGCTAGGTTTCTCTCCTTTCCCCTCTTGACCTCTAATTTCAGGGGTTGATTTCTTTCCTTTGATATGAGCAGTAACTGTGGAGAAGCTGAGACCCCAAACCTCTGTCTCTTGGACCCCACAGGACCAGAAGGTGTCCAGGCTCCCACCAGCTGCTCCTAGACACCAGATTTTGTCGAGGAGGTGTTCAGCTAACAGCAGCCCAAGGAGCGCTGGCAGCTCTCCTTTCCTTGTACCACTTCTTGACTAACATGCCAGATCTACATTTTGTTAATGCATTTACAGCAGTACAGGCTTTGTACTTACAGACACCAGTAATCTCTCTTCTTTGGGACTGTAATGGCCAGCTTCAGTGTGCTCTGGTACAATTTTATTCCTAGCCAAGCGTTCACGTATCTTCTCCTCCAGCCTTGCTGCCTTTATATGTCCCAGCAGCCAGTGAGGTTGATATACAAACATCAGTGCAACACCAAGGGCACCACTAATGCTACACCGTTCGCATTTCAGGCTGCTTTCAGGTGCTTGAATCCTTTTCTGACTGCACTTGATGTTTTGGTTCAGCATGATGCCCCCAGGCAAGCCACCCAAAGTCACAGTGATTGTAAACAACACTTTAGGGTTTTTCTGAATCAGAGGTCTCCTTTCGGTAGATATGAACTCTAACATCCGCTGCCCCCCTTGATCGTGGAACAAATCTCAGCACATTTGCAGTGGGATGGTTCCTCTATAAATAGTAATGCTAATTTAGAAAAGCTGGTTTTATAGGCAATCACTCCAGCTAAAAAAAAAAAAGAGTAAAGCATGATTTACATACAACATAATACAGATAAAAATTTCTCCAGCACAGATAATTTTAAAAATTATATGCAGACTAATTACAGTAATAGAAATGTAAAATTGCTTCTCAGGCCCCAGAGAGCAGCTTAATCAAATGTGCTAAAATATAAAGAAAATATTTGTTGCAAAAAAGACAAAAGTTATTATCAAGACATTAGTGCCACTGTTTATCATCAGGGATGATGAAGAGGTGTTTTGTGGCATATATCTCTGCTGGCAGGAAAGTCTCTGTGTTTGAATTCAGTTGAGACATGAAAGTGCTATTGCTGAACATAATCAGGAATCGATTCTCCATGACACCACCGAACAATTACAGTACCATTAAGTTCCATTAAGGTGGAGACGCTGCCAAATTTAGACTCAGCAATTAAAATACTAAACGAAAGTGTGTGATCCACATACTTTCCTATCTTTTGCCTGTCAAAAGAAGACCTGTCAAACAAAATCAGAACTGAGAATTTTGACTGAAACTTGTATAAATTAGAAGTTCACAAACTACGCGCATTTTGGCAAAGCTATAAGCCCTGAATGAAGTGAAAAAGGCACGCTGCTCTGTGACATCCTTCACTTGACAACACTTCTGGAAATCACGTTAAGTTATTTTAACAAAATACATAGTCGTTGTTTTTTAAATCATATGTTCTAATAAAACGATGTTCTAATAAAAGATGTACCTTTCAACTTCACTTTAATTTTTACTTGTTGAGGCTGTTCAAACAATGATTTTCACTGAAAGGTAGAAAGCCCCCAAGTAACCAGTGACTGGTGTAATATATTTCAGTCTGAGAAATACAATAACTATCACAGAAAGTGCCAAAAGCAATTTAGGAAAGACGTAAAACCATCTGGAGCATTGCAAGCTCAGATTCTGAAGTTAAAGGATAGATTCTTAAACCCTAACAAATTATATCTGTAAAATATTTCTGTCTGATGGTGCCTTTTGCTGGACAGCCATGTTTTGCTCCATACAGAATGCATCCAGATGCACACTTGCACATCACAGCATAACTGGTGCCATACAAGTATTTTCCTCTGTGCCGTACCATTACGATGCATCAGCCAGCTGGTTCCCAGCGCACAAGATACTCTCTAAGAAGCTGTTCAGAGCAGTACAAGGAAACAGCTTTATTATCTTCAGACTGCAAATACAAGCAGCTCATAGGATAGGGCTGTCTCCTTGCAGAGTTCTGACTGGTTTCCAGACAGGGAGTAGAGCCTGGGCTGAGGCTCTGGGAGAGATTCAGCCCAGAGGGTTAGTATCAGCCAGTATCACTGCATACATCCCAAGGGAGGAAAATGGGAGTTATGGCTTCCAGGGGTAGAGCCTGCATCCTTCCTCTTCACTTTTATTCAACTTCAAGAAAAGCCAGACTGCTTCCTGCAGCCTGCACCATGCACCTGTATATCCTTGTTTTATATGCATGCTTCTGCTGGTTTGAACATGACCAGGACCCAGGGGCGAGAAGGGATAAGATGTGTGCTCTTTTGAGAGAACAGCCCAGTACCAGAAAGAAGCTGGTACCTCTCGAGCATCTGGGAAGGCTGGCAACACACCTGGGTCTTGTATTCTGAAATGCTAGATTTTATCCATCAGTTTGCTAAAGGGTGTAAAAATGCCTGCCCTGCCACAACCCATACACCTGCCTCTTCTACATTAGGAGACAGAGTGGTGCTGATTTAGACAGTTTATAAGGATTGGGCCATAATGCTTTTTGCTGTCCTGCTGATGTCTGGTGGATGCCGCAGGCAGCCACGGGGTTAATGGTGTCTGCGTTAGGCACAAAGTGCACCTCAGTTAAAGCAGAAGATCCTTGCTTTTGTGACAACCGAGGATAGTAAGGATGGTATAAAGGGGTCGTCTGATTTTAATAGGCAAATGCAGGCATTTCATTGTTGAGAGTCCCTTCCTAGTGAAAGTGCCCTGCTTTGGAGCTAAATCACTCATCTCCTTTTTTCCTGTCATCAGTTTGTAGATGCTGGAAACAGTACGGTACCTTCCACTTTGTATTAAGAATGACAACATTACCATGGAAATGACCTGGTAAATGGTCTGTTCAACCAATAATTTTACTTCAAGCACTGAAAAAAGAAAAAAAAATGGCACCAGAAAATGTCCATAGTTAGATCCTGAAATATTTTCTATGCCACTTTAAAAAATGTATATGATTTGCAGTAACTGGGTTAAATTTAGACAATATAAACACTCAAATTTTCCTTCAGCCGTGATTTTCTTCAAGCGCATTAGACTGAAAGCCAGCGACCTTTCAGGCTTTGATACAGTAATGTTGAAAGAGATTTTCCAATCTTGGCTGTGTCACCTTATCACTGCACTTCAAGTCTGAAGGATTTTAAATAGACTGAAACAACCAAAAAACCCCACGCTGAGGACAGTTATTTGTAACTCTGTCATTCCTCCCTCGTCTCCCACAGTCCTGACAGTTGTGCTAGCTTGACTCCTGGTTATGCAATTGCCATATCACATCACACTGAATTTACAAAACAGATTGCGCTGCCAAACAGGTGGGTGGGCTTTGCATGTGGACTGCCTGAAATAGACAGGGGCTAACCACAAATTTGTCCATATATTTGAATGGTTCTTGCATGCCTATAATGAGAAACAATTAGATGAAACTAAAACACATACAAGAATGAAATGTTATGGTTTGAGGCTCACAGAAATAAGTTTAAATACACTGGGAGTAAAAAACATTAATAAAGCATTAACTATAGCTAGCTTCAAAATCAAGGTGTTAAATCTTAATTTCAGGCTTTGAATCAGCATAGCATTCACTCCATGCTTAAATGCTGAAAACATTTTCTTACTGCATGCTTTATGTGGATATAATCTGAGAATGTGAATTTAACCATATTCTTAAACACTTTAGTGAGCTGGCAAAGGGATACTTTAATTGCAGAGAATCTGTGTTTCTGCAGTCAGTAGTGAGTAACAATCTGATCAGCAAGCAATTTATGCTAATGTGAATTTGATGAAAACTCTCCTCTACTTTACCTAAAATAAGGAAACTTCCAAATAAGATTCTTTATTTCATATAGTGCTGACAGTTTCACTTCTTGTTGTTCTTCAGTGCTTTTCATCAAAATGAAAATTAAAGCATCTATTTAGGAGATCCACTTTTGTATATGATTTCTTGTTTCTGCGATGCAAATAATTTTGGCAGAGGGAAATGAATAGAGTGTTTATATTCAATAACAGGTTGTGTGCATCTGGTTGCGTACCAGAGATAATTGAAAATCAGTAGAAATGAAGTTCTCAGGCTCCCATTCTAATCACATTCTCTCATTGAATTATGAGATGATTGCATATTTTGCTTGGAGGAAGGGTGGTAAATACAGGATTTAGGGACCCAAGACTGGGAAAAAAGCATCATTAAAAATGTAGGAGATATCACTAATACCTATATCATATGACGGATTTTTTTTCCTCTTAGTCTGTCATGTATTAAGGGCCATCCAAGAATTAAATCAGTCTTAGGTAGTTTTAAGAATACTCAGAAATCCATTGTTTCCCAGAGTTCACAGGTGTCAGGGCTTCTGAAGTGCTGCCTTCAGCACTGGTTTAATCTGCCCTCTGATGTGTGGGTCAAAGTATGAGGCCATCACAAACTGTGGACACATACATCAAGAAAACATATATCCTAGAGACCAGGAGTTGGTGTGCAAGAAAGCAGGCAGAACCCTGTGTGCCATGACTGACGATGCTTGGAAAAAGTAGGACCTAGATTCATCTTAAGGACATAATATGAGTTAGGCAAAACAAAGAGTTGTGTGGGCCCTTTCCCATTTTAACAATCTTCTGTGACTCTTTGGACCTTCCTAACATACTCCTCATACTAAGTCTTATACCATTTTTTATCAACCACAGATCCTATAGAGAAGTCGCTTACAAACATCAGCCTTGTCGGTGTGTGCTAGGACAGGCACAGTTTTGGATCCCGCATTGCCAGCAGGGCAGGCAGTCACTTAAAAATGATACTCTGAGACTGCAGCAAGGTGTCAAAGATACAGTTAGTCTTGTGGCTGTGACCACAAACCAGACAGAATATTGTTGTTGCAACATGATAATTCATACCAAATGAGTTAAAATATATTGCTGTTCATTATTGCTTAGAAGAAGCTGAGTGTAATAGTTAACACTTTAAAATACATCCTCCAATCTTCCCCCTGCCTACAAGGGAGCTGGAGTGACTGGGATTTCTCTCTGCTACAGGGTAGATGTTTAATGTAACTTGTCATGCAAACTCCCTGTAGTCAAGGCAGAAACAGGCACCTCGAGAGCCAGCTCTTCCCACCTGGACTATTAGCTTAGATTAGACACCTCACTTATAGCCTGATAAGGGCTGGGGGGAAATTTTCTTACTTCCTAACAGTGGCTTGATTTTTTGAGTGAAAGTCCCCTCAGCAGCACAGACTATAATTTACTGCAGCATCTAAGCATGGATTTAGGTTTCCATCTCTTGACCCCAATATTTAGAAACGTTGGCAAAGTCAACATTGAATGCAGCATTTGATGCCATGAAACTTCAAAGTTTTTACAAGAGCCTAGTGGGATTTCTGCAGGTCGAGGAAGTGAAATGACACCAATCCTGGAAAGGACATCTAGACAAATCACACTTGCAGTCCCTTGTTCATACTCTTACACACAGGTTGAAGGCTCAGACTCCGTATCTCTTCCAGGGAGCGGAGTCCAGAGGTTCAGTGGAGACTTTTGTACTTGCCCAACATCTGCGGTCATCCTCACAGATAAACACAAGGAAACCACAGCTCTGGACAGTAGCTGTGCACAAAGAGGAAAATCTACTCCTATGATTTCCAGTGCCTGCTGCGTATGTGTTCTTTGTCAACCTCACAGCCCACCTGGTGATCATATCCCCAGAGTCTCTCAGGTAAGAAAATGGTTCGCTCCTCTGGTTATTCAATATCAGAAAAAGTAGTTTACTCCAGTTCTAGCTACGCTGTTTGGTGTAGCAATTGCATGCTTATCACAAAAGTGTCCTCTTCAAAATGACAGCACTTCATCCCAGATAGAAATGGCAAGGAGCTGTGAACTGGGCAAACTCCACCATATGAGATGAAAGAGCACAGTGGGAAGCATGTGGCCACCCTAACATTGTATGGGTCCTTATGAGACCAAGCAAAACACCAGACACCAGGGAGTCATAGCACTCCTTGTACTTGCTCTGCGCTGGCGTTACTTTCATCTGAGGACTCGCAAAGCTTCTGTGCTTGCCAGTAAGAGGGTAAAGAAGCAGCAGCCACCAGGAAAGACGTATGGCCTTTTACAGCTCGTGGTTATTTCAGCTACTAGCCACTAGTTTGCCTGTTTTTGCTACCTTCATTGGTAGGCCAAAAAGAAAAAGAAAAAAAAGAAAAAAAAAGAAAGAAAAAGTGATATTGTTCTCTTATGAATCATCCTTCCCACAAAACTGTCTGCTTGACTGGCAGTTGAATTTGTTAGTCATCCATCGTTTCAAAATTGTGGGTGGCAATTATCCAGCGTTTCCTCTAGGTGTCAAGTCATACGGATAATCCCCTGAGGTGTTTCATTACACCCACTGGAACTGCTGTGTTTTTGATGTCCCGATCCTTCCAAAGCAGTAAGAGTATGTTTTTCCTCCCATACTGCAACTGCAAAGTTTTGTTACCTTTCCACAGATTTTACTCACAGGTGCCTGATACTTTTTCAAGCCTTTACAGTCTCTTTCAAGTAAGCCAAAGCCAGCAACTTCATCCATGGTGATAAATGTAAAAGAAAATCATGTACAGCTAGCTCAGCCTCTCTGGTTCTGCAGAGAGAAAGGTGAAAACAGCAGGGTCCCAGGCTGGAGGGGGGCAGATCTGGGAAGGGCACTTCAAAGGGAGCATTCCTTCTGGAAATCCAGCCCAGGTGGGTAGCTGGCAATGGAGCAACACGGCAGCAGCCCTTCCTATCATCTCACGGGGGGGGCAGGGGCAGGGCCCCACGTCAGGGGTCCTGCACAGCTCCATGGGGTGCATTTTGGTCTGCATTGGTTGTGTATGGTGTTTGGTGAGATTGATTTCCTCCCAGAGAAGGAAGCCAAGGAGCTGTGCGCTATGGATAGTAAATGTTTTATTGTGTAATCTACACACCACTTTGATTGGAAAGGACTTTGAAAGAAATTGAAACTCCAGAAGACCACCTCTTATGTTACTAGGGAAGAGTTAAGTCATCGCGGAAAAACTGTCTGAACAACTCTCTCCCAGAAATGTGGAAATACCTATATTTTAGTAGCTACTCTCTTAGGCAAAATACTTATTTCACTGTCAGACTGGGCAAAAGTGACCCATGAAACCTCACATTGTTTACGCTTGATTAACAAACAGGATAATAATATGCTAGGTGAACTATAAACCTCAGGGTTAAATTTCGTGTTAAAACTAATAACATCAAACATAATAAATGTATTCAAAGGGATACTGGTGTTTTAATGTGAAACTACAATTAAGATATTTGATTTTTTTATTTGTCTATGTCTTGACAGTAGTTCTTTGCTATTTTTTTTTCTGAAAATGGCTTAATGCCTCTTTGACTCTTTTTATCAGAGCACGCATTAAAGTGTGTCCACGGAATGCTGCAGCAGAATGCGAATGGCTGTAAAGCTTCTGTACTGTAAAGAGAGAAAAAGTGGAATGATTGAAAAACTTTCTTTTCTTCTCTTTTTTTTTTTTTGAATGTTTGTTTTTAGAGGAGAAACTGTCTTTTGCCTGGAAATGGTAAAGAAATTAAGTACCTTTTCCAGTCCATACGTCTCATGCACACTGAAGATTTATTACACTATTGGACATGTATTTCTCTGATTAAGTCTTAACAGTTTTTGCTAGTGAGAAATGGTGAACTATTTCATTAAGAGCTAAAATGATACCTTTTCTGAAATAACATTAGTCTCTAAAATTGATGTTCATTTACCTAGTTTCCATTTAGCCTATGGACAGCAGAGGTAGCATTACTCAGGCAAAAGCTGGAATACATTTTTCAGTCACATAATGTCTGCCTATAAATTGGGGAACCTTTGACCTTGGGTGTTTCTGCCAAGATTGATTTTTCATATAAGACCAGCTCAAATGAATTGTAGGCACAAAAGTATTAGGAGTTTTCATTTTTACTTTTCTTCTCTACAGCATTTGACCAGTGTTGCATCATTAAAACATAATGGTTGTTTCTGTGCTTTTCACAATGCTATTTTCTTTTTCTTAGGTTTGTTTTGTTTTGTTTTGTTTTTTTTGTGGTTTTTTGTTGTTTTGCTTTGTGTTGTTTTGTTTGTTTTTGCCTGAAGATTTCAGGCAAAACTGGGTTATGTGTGCTGTTCAGACATAAAAAGCAGGATGCAGAAGTCAGCAATTTAAAACGTGCTTTATGGCATCAAAATAAATTATTTTTAATGTACATATATTTGCAAAAATGTATATAATACACACACTATCCAGATTTGAAACAAAATACTGAATGTCACAAAAATAAGGTAATTGCATTATCTACTGATTCTGTTGAAAATAGTCATCCAAAACAAGTTGTCAGTCATAACAATATTTGAAATAGTCAAAACGCCTTTGGAGTTGGAAAAGTGATTATGTAAATGAACACATTTAATCAAGAAGAGGGCACTGGAAACACGAAGAGTAAAATCTCACATTGCATTGAAGCTGGCAGTTTAGGAGCACAGCTATTTGTAGGTGCAGCATTTCACATTTAATATTATTAAGATGCAAGAAAAAATATCTTAAATAAGTCAATAGCTATTTCTTAGTACTCTATTGCTAACGGAACCATCACATTTTAAGTTCATTCATGTTTGTGGATTTTATGTACAGTGACTGGGGCAAGCTTAAGTCTTCTTAAGCTATTTGTAATACATACTATTCTTATCACTGTCACATTTAGAAATTGCAACTTAGGACCTTTTATGCATAAAAAATGAAGAAAATATCAATCTCTGTTCCTCAAATCCAGGGCCAAAACTTAAGACTTGAGACAACATGCGGCTAGAACTGGTACAAAACGGCAGAGGGCAGCTCTAATCACCATGGAAGACACTAGCATCACTGCACAGGCAATCCTGATGTTGTATGTTTTCATTATTATGGAAAGCTCCTAATCAAGGAGGACTTTCATGTAAAAGAAGGGAGCAGCTCTGCAGTTATTCTGAAGCAGGTCCTCCCAAACACAAGGGAGAAGAAAACAGAAAGCTGACTGAAAATACACTAAACAGGAGATAAAGGGCAATATATGTTCAATATTGGACACACTTGCACAATTGGAGTGGCCATAAAATCTCTGAATACATTAATGTGTTGAGGGAGTAGTCTGGAAACCACAGGACAGAACATGCTGTGAAGTAATGGAACTGAAAGAGCAACATGGATTTACATCAGGAGAGAATCTGTTGTGTTTTCTTTTTCAAACTGCATTTAACATTAGTTTGCATGTTTATGTCAAACCCATTCACAACGTTGTGATTAGAATATTTTCAGAGCAAGTATTCCTTTGACAGAAGAGTTAACAAAAGAAGCTGATTTTCAATGATAAAATGGGCTTTGAGGGACACAAATATCTTCTACTTTGTAAACATGAGAAAATAAACTGCTATATCATTTTCATGCTACAGATACCATGCTCCTTACATCACTGAAACCATCTCATAAGTAAGTTTAGACATATCCATCAATGCAGCAAAGTGAAAGACCAGCTATCAGAGTGCTCTTTAGAAGCCTGTCTGGCAAAAACCAAGATTAATTGCATATTTCTTACTGCAATATCATGCCAGAACTCAGAGAAATAACAGTAAGGAAAAGTAGAAATTATTTGGGTTGATGCCATTGGTTAAGACTCCGTCTGGCTTCTTTGTTTCTGCCATCGGGATGTTGTTCACTGTCTCCAGCTGAACACTATGTCCCCACCGAGGTGTCTCTCAAGGCCAACACCAGGCTTTCCCCAACACGGACGTGGGGAAAGCACCTACCTGCAGCGGTGTGGCTCTAGGTGTGAAAGGGTGGCAGGCTTCCATGGTGTCTTCTGCATCAGTGCCGTTCCTGCCCTGGCTTTCTGGGGGTGAAGCTTTGCCTCTGCATGGATGAAGGATGTGTTGCTTCTCTGGGCAGCATCACGGACTTTCGTGGCCTTCAATTAATGTAACTGTCTCAGAACTTATTGAAGGTGGAAAAGTATTGTGAAAAAGCATAGAAGGGAAAAATGTGTTTATACAAAATTTATTCCATTCATCCCTGTAGCTTTTCATCAGACCTTTCTTGCAAGTTAATGAGCCCAAATTTCTGCGTGATCTACCTGATCAATGCCAAAATCTATATGCATCTAGCTGTTTAGTGCAGGGTTGCTCTCTTGTGGTGGTGGAAATGGCATTACTGTGCAGCAACATACCCTGTTTTGCACAGTAGGAACTTGTCTGTTGCAGATGAGAAAGGAAGAACCTCAGGAAGCCATTGGCAGTGCTGCAGCAGAGTTGGTCCTGGTTTTGGTGCATGGGAACAGAGCAGGTCTGGAAGATCCTATATGAGGTGGCTGCTCCATACCTTTGTCTGGATACAGGTGAAATCTGGATGATCTTCTTCCAAATATCCTTGCCCACCTGAGTCTGGCAGCCCCCTGCCATGCCCCTTTGCACCTCTCCCAGCTAGTTACACCCACAAAAAACAGGTGTAACTAGCTGTTGTCACATGGATCAACGTGTGCTAACACAAAAAAGTCCTCAAGGCATAGTCTTTACATAAACCAGTATGCTGTCAGTTCTCTGTTTTAGTCTCTGTACAACACTGAACTTTTTTAGCCCATGAATGTGTATCACTGGTATCACTGAGCAGTGTTTAACTTAGAAGAAATGCAAACATGAGGAAATAGAGTCCTGAAAGGCCTATTTATTTAAGAAGTTTTAAATTTGCCTTAAGTGACTGAATTGTGAGCAGAACCCATTTACTAGGTCTTACTAGCTGTGGCATAGAGTATAAGAGATGTTAACTTGCTTCCTTGGAGTGTACAGACAGAATATGACAGAGACAGGTATTATCGTTGGTTACCTGTAAAGTTTACAGTATATAACATAATCATGTAAATATAACTCATAATGATAATATAGTGATGGAAACAAAATAGGACGTGCTGATGCAAGTTTGATATATATATATGTAAAGGATTGATCCAAGTAATATTTATTACAAGAATGAAAAACATTATAATGTAATAATCAAATAAGAATTAAGAACTACCTAGAAAATGTATACATAAAGTGCATAAATAAGACAAACACATGGGGTTGGTCTTGTCAGCTGTCCCTGTGTTGATGACAAACTCAAAGCTTTGTACCTTGTACACCAAGGTGAAGGAATACGTTTGTGAGCACGGAGATAAGCAGCAACCTGCTAGAAAGTCTAATTCCCATATGTTGTTTCTTGTGCCTTCCTGGGAGAGAGCAGTTTTGGTACAAGTAAGTAAGCAAGTTATTTATGAGGGCATGCCAAAGGGAACCTGTGATCTTTCAAAAGTGGCTGGTGGGTGACTGGCCAGAAACAAACCTAGAAATCTTTAATTGGACCCTACCCAATTTGAAAGCCAGTAACACTGAGAATGTCATCAAGATAGTAGTGGTATAACCCCACATGCCATGAGCTATCCTGTACATCAAATAGAAATGGAGAAAAATTTTGTAAGATGGTCCTGCCATGGTGAACAGTGAGAATACCCCTTGAAAGACACAATGAAGTCTAGTCTGAAATCCAGTGCTGTGAGGGAATGGATTATTTAGAAACTAGGGCTTAAAAGAGGATAAGCTCTTTCTTTTGTTTAGCAGCTAAGGCTTTCGTATTGGGAAGCACAGCATGGCAGCTCTGCATAGCAGACCATATGAATCACAGATCCTTTGAACTTTTATTACCTCAATAGGCACCTAAATCCGACATGGGCACAGCAGCAGGGGATCTACAAATGACCCCACAACAGTTGTCCCATGTAGATAATGTGGCTGCACCAGAGGCCAGGGGCTGGTGCTGAGTCCAGAAGCCACCACCACGAGATGGTTCTTCTGTCAGAGCCATCATCCCAAACCAGAGTGAAAGGCAGTCCTCTCTCCTGGCCTCCTAGAAGGCAGACAGGTATTTTCACAACACTGTTCATCCCACTTCAGATGGGATGAATCACTCTTCTTCCTCCACTGATCATTCAGAGAGCCCATACCAAAGTGCTAGTTGCAGCTAATACTAAAGATGTGTCTGGTACACGTATAGGAAAAATAACTCTCGTGGATATTGGAAAAATTAAAGATGATCAAATCTGACGATATCAAAAGTGAATAAGAAATACAAGTTCAAGGACTTTTTTCTGAGCAGCCACCCTGTACAACTGCTTTAATGTATTCATCTAAAAATCCCTTTGAGTGTTATACAAAATGAAGAACAATATCTCTCAAAACAGCCAATATTCTTTAGAGAGATTGGAAAAGCTGTGTTCATGTGAGGCAGACTGGAAATCAGGAAGCAGTCTGATAGGCTTGTTTGTAAGTCCGTACTGGCATCATGTTTCCTGCTCAAGGAGCAGATAATACTTTCCTGAACAATCCTCGTGAGTTGTGAATTATGGATGTTTCTCTGCAAACCCTTGAGTTTCAGACTGGAAGTTAAGCAAAGCAGAAGTGACATTTTTTTCTCTTTTCTTTAGTATTTTGACTCTCTGTAGAGATCCTTATAGCTGTTATTTTTACTGGGCTTTTATTTTTTCCAGCGTAGTCACCTTTAACCCCATGCAGACTTGGAGCTTTTCTAAGAGCCACTATGCTCTTAGTACTTTGAGTAATGTATGCGTATTCTTCCTAAATATTGATCCTCCCTCTTTTCCGAGTAGTCAGATGTGCTTATGCATCATAAATGTTGATGTTCCTACTGCTTGCTACATACAAATAAGTATTTTTGTCAGGAAGGACTTGCTGCTTCTATTTCAGGCACCTCGCTTGCCTGCTTTGCCTTTCAGCAAGGGTCAGCCACCAGACCCAGCTGCTTTAGGAGCTTATTCAAACCCTATTAGCCAGCTTTTCAGATGTACTTCAGCAATAGCACCCAGGCTTTTGGAGCTCCCGCATATGAAGCATCTTGTTGTAAAACAACCAGCACTGGTTGATGAGACACTTTTGCAAAAACTGGAGTGTTTCACAGAGCAAACTGAGATACTGTCCTCTCATTCCTGCATACCATGGTTGAGACACAATACTGCGAATACTGAAGTGACACAAAATTGACCCCTTCCAGGTTACTCCTTAAAGTATAAAGAAGCTTTTGCAGGTACGTGTCAGCTGGGACTTGCTGATGTGCTGGGGAGAGGCTCATGTTGAATGCTGGTGATGCGCTAGGGCTCAGCAAATTCAGTGAAGCTCCCCTCTGTCCCTCAGTTTAACCCTGATTTCAGGGCAGCACATTCATCACTGCTGGGCACCCAGGCCAGTGTGTGTGCCCCGGTACCTCCCAGTATCATGCTGGAGCAAGACCTTGGCACTTGGAGTGTGCCTGTGATGGTGGCAGTGACGTTCCCAAGACAAGGTCACCTCCAGCGCTGCACTGCTGTTGATCCAGCCTGTCCCTGCAGTCTGCTTTTGTGCACAGTTTGGGAGTCTGTCCTACAGGCAGATTTCATGTGGCACCTTGTTTTGGAAGTGACAGGTTTAATGGCTGGGACTTCAAAGTGACAGACACCCTGTCTGCCTCTGGCCTGTCAGAGCTGCCCCGCTGTCTGGGTGTACGGGGCCCGTGGCATTAGCCGCAACCGAGCTCCTGGGTCCACGTGGGTTCCTTCATTCAGTGTGACAGCTGTGTCGTGAGAGATGCATCAGAACGTGCCCCAGCTGGTCATTGTTTGGTCATCCCAATTTTGCTCATCTATAATGCAGGAATTGTTTTCTAAAAGTACAGTCCCTCTGCAGAAGTGCTTCTTGATTCAGTGAACTCGCAAGACCTCTAAGAGCATCTTCTTTTAATAACATCATATTCTTGAATGCTGGCAATATCCCTAGAATATTATCCGGATTCCAGAGTTTTAATTATCTTATGGTTAAGAGTACCTGACGTGCTGACATCAGTTCCAATCAGTCCGGATGCTGTTTTCAGGCTGGTTACTCCTTACAGCATCTCTGCTTGCGGTGGCACGACCCGCAGCCGCCACCCTGCCCTCTCACTCCGTGCCAGGCTGCTGCTGGGTGTGCGTGCTCAGGAGGCAGTGTGCCTCTAGCTCTAGCTGCTGTTTAATTAAACAGAAAGGCTTTCAGTATTAATAATAAACTAACCCAGTGGCAGACAGAGGGGGAAGCATCTGCCAGAAACTTTATCCCTCCATCTCCTCTATGACTCATATCTTCCCTGCTATTTTACCGTACTATCTAGCATCCCAGACCAGGAGCACACTTCCCCCACTCTCCTCTTGTGTCCCCCAAACAGCTACTGCGGTTTTATCTGCTTTCCTCACTCAGTGCATCCAGCGCTATGAAATGGGACCATGCCCGGGACCGTTCCTGTCTTGTGCCCCTGCCTCTGTCCAGGCTCTTGCAGGAGCTGTTGTTCCTCACAGCAACAGGTCATCAGCACCATGTCTCCGCCAGCAAGCTGATCAGCAGTCTTGGCTTGTGTAGAGATGGTCATCTGTCCTCAGGCTCCAGTAACATCCCCCCGTGCGCATAGAAATGCTTCCACCTAATGTATTCCTGTCTTCACTGATATTGTCTCTATTCTGCACAGGCAGTATGGAGAGCATGTGTGTAGAAATCTCTGCTGGAGCTCTGCATGTGTCTGGCATGGCCTGAAGTCACCCTTGGCACCAGCTGGGCTGAGGACCAGACACCAGCCCTCCAGACCCCCAGGGACTGGCCAAAGGACTTGTGTAGGAACTTATCTCCAATAGTGCTCATGGTGGCACTGACCAGAAGGGTGAAGGGGACGAGAATTTTTCTTATAGCAAAGTGTTCAGTTGGGCCATTACAATAGTTGGAAGAATCCCTGGTAGATAGCCAAGAATCTAAATGTACAGAGAGAAAGCAAGGAAGAAAAGGACAAATAACTTGCATACATTTACCAAACAGGCCACAACATATTTGCTTAATGGTCAGCAGTAATTATTTTCAGTCTTGCAGCCTTCTGAGACACTTTTGAGGAAAGAAAAACATTTTTTTGGCTTTCAAATTATAGTAACAAATACTTTGAAAGAATTAAAATCACTGATGCTGTATAACAGTGAAAAATGATTTGAAGGGGTGGGGGTGCAGGCACCATGAATCAGATGAGACAGACTCCAGCTTCTTGCACGGCCGCTCTGTGGGCAGCCTTGCACAGTCCACCCGTACCGGCTGCCAAGCTGCCCTCCCCGCCACCTGTCCCCAGCCTCTGTGTCCCTCTCCTGAGCTCTGGGGCCTGGTTCGGCAGCTCCCATTCAGCTTGCCCTCCTTCAGTGTTACATCCCCCAGAAAAGAGGAAGGAGGGAGATTTCTCGCCCTGCTGAAGCCCTGCCTCTGTCACCGGTCCTCTCCTATTCCTGGAGTATGTGGTGTCAAAAGGAGAAGGCTTGCATGCTTGCTGTGTGGACTTGAGCCCTGCTGCATATTTGCTGGATGCATGAGGAAGAGGTGTTGCACACTAAGTAATTGCTGTCTGCTGCTGGACTCTCTGGGCTCTGAGGTGTGGCAGGAGTGTCAGTCAGGGTCTGCCCGCTGGAACATGGAAAGGGCATGTGAAGTCACTGGCTTGCTATCTCAGAAAAGAGGATTACCACAGGTTTCCACTAATTTAAATTCATCTCCTCAGAAGACAAAATGCCGCCTGTGCTGGCAGTGACACAGAGCAGCAGACGGGCATTGCCAGGATGCCCACATGCATTTGGCAGGGCTGTGAGCATGGGGAATCATCCCAGTTGAGAGCACGTGCTGGTACTGGAGAGCTGGTTTGCTCAGGCACAGTTTCTTGCAGCCCTCAGAGCATGGCTAGGAGCTCAGCAATGGGGGCAGCACCGCTCTGGGGCCCCCAAACAAGGAATTTGTTAGGTGAAACTGCAATTTCCACTGTGGAAATGGGATCCCAGGAACAACTTAAGTGACTCCTGCCAGTCTGACGCAAGGGAAAATTCCCTTCTAAGCCTGCATTTGATTTAGCCCCAACACACAAGGAAGATGTACAAACCAGCACTTGGGACAATTTCCTTAGTAACAGTAAATCTGCCTAATATCTTACCTATTTGAGACCAATAACAAAGGTTTCTGAGTAATAATATAAAATACAGCAGATAAAAATGATGCCTCATAGAAGAAAAGAAAATCCCCACAGGTCCCTCTCAACACATATTACCTCGTGACCCTATGGTTCTAAGTTCCCACACCACGGCTTTTAGCAGATCATAAAATAAAGACAATGGAATACTTTATTTGCAGATTTTTTAACCTTTTGCGAATTAAGTTTTGTAAGGTTTTTTCCTATTTCGAACAGTGGCAAAAGAATCAACCATGCAGAAAACACTAGGGGGACACAAGTTGAAAGAGCCAAAGAATTGAACAGAGAAGATGGAGAAAACTAGAACCAAGTACAGATGGCTGACTGGACAGAAAGACCCATTTTTCTCTGCATTTGGGCCATTGCCAGCTGGGTTATACTGCTGATTTAAACCAAACCCATTTGTTTTAAATGGGTTAGAGCTTTTCATAGGCTGATGAAGGTAAAGTTTTGAAAGGATCCTAACAGGTTGTGCAGTCCAGTTTAAAGCAAACCTAGACGGCCCCTGAGAAACTATTGCTAAATCTCCAGAGACGGGGATTTACAGCCTAAGCAGTCTGTTCTGCTGTTGCATTGGCCTTATGCTAAGAAAACGGTTATGCAGCTGAAAATGATCTAGATAGTGAGCAAGCAATAAGGACTTTCCTGTTAATATTCAATGGCAAATTTGAAATATCTCACTAATTTTACTTGGATGCATTTAGCTGATCCTCTGCACTGTTTCAGGTCACTGATTAAATGAACACGATACAGAGAATCAGGTATTTGTGCAGGGAATAAGGCTTAAAAGTTGCCATTGGTGCTCAAGAAAAAAGAAACTGTCACTTCAGAGGATGAATTTTCCTCTCTAATGTGTTTTCAGTAGCAGTTTATTAGGCACTTGACACAAACACTGGAATGAGAGGTGAAAAAGTTACAGATACCTGCAAATATTTTTCCTGCCTACAAAAAGTTAAGTGCAGCTATTAGCAAAAATATCACAGCAAAACTGTGGAGGCAGAGACCTCAGCAGCTTCTTGTCTTCAGAGACAATTTCATCTTGTATTCACCAGCTAACAGTAACGATCTCTTGTCTAGGAATTGTAGCTTTACCATGGCTTACTATGAATCATAACCGCTTGCCCCCTGGGAGTAAAGAACAAGGAATAAAGAATAAGCAAGGAACACATAGGCGTTCTTCCCTTTTTTAACTAGTAATCTCGGTACTCGAGATACATCCTGTCCCTGCCTAGCATGGTCAAGAAATAATACTTTATATTTGTGAGAGTGTCAAAACAGTGCTGATATGTTTTATGCACGAGAACATGGCGATAATTTCAGATATTATGATCAGGCAGTGAGTACTTGTCAGTAACTAGCTGTTTCCCCCCATTTTTGTTTATGCAATCAGAGGAATTTCAGCACAGAGAAGTGATGAGAGACTGCCAGTTTGGTGAAATCTCTCAATCATGTGTGACACGATTGATTTATAAAACTATTTGCAATGGAAAATGTTATATATATATATAAGTATATGCAAATATATATATACATATAAATGAGCACACAGTAAATGTGAGGATTTGTAAAATATTGATTGCTGTGCCCATCACCTGAGTGACTGTCTCCATGTGTGTGCAGGGTTGCTTCTCGGGACATCCAAAGGGTGCCAGATGAACTGCTCTAATGTAAAATCCTCAAACACTGCCCTTTGTGAGGGATCTCTTGAGATCACCTGCTCCAACCTCCTCATCAAAGCAGGGTCACATCTGAAGTTGGATCGAGTTGCTCAGGGTGGTCTCCAGGCAAGGTCTGATTGTCTCCAAGGATGCCTCCGCAGCCTCTGAGCACTTGTTCCAGTGAGTGACTGCTGTCAGAGTGATTTTTTTTTTCCTGGTATCTAACTGGAACTTCCTTTGCTGCAATTTGAATCTGCTGCTCCTTGTCCTGTCATCTACCTCTGTGAAGAGTCTTGCTCCTTCTTCTATATCTCCTCCAAGTAGGTAATTGAAGAGAACAGTAAGGTCCCATCATAGCAGGCCCTGACAATGGCTGACCAAACCCGACCTCCTCACCTCTCCTTATCCTTCATGTGCTGCAGCCCCCACCTGTCCTGGAGCCCTCCACAGGACTTGCTCCAGTGTGGCAACGTCTTTCTCACACTGGGTGATCTAAAACTGGGCCCAGTGCTGCAGATGTGGTCTCGCTGAGGGGAAGAAAGAGGAAGAACCACTTCCCTGGACCGAATACGCTCTTGCCAAGGCAGCCCAGTGTGCAGTTGGCCTCCCCTGCTGCCAGGGCACACAATGTCCCCAAGCTGAGTTGTCCACCAGCCCCCAGCTCCCATCTGCCCAGCAGCTTCCTGCCCAGCTGGCCCCAGCTGCATGGCCACAGGGTTATTCCAGCCCCAGCACCGGGCTCAGCATTTCACATCGCTCAACTTCATGGGTTCTCTGTCAGAATGTCCATGTCCCCATCCTGCCGAGACGCCTCTGCTGAGAATGCACTACCTCCCCTCATCCAGATCACCAATAAAGATTTTAAACTCTATCAGCCACAGTATCAGGATGGATGCCATTAGTCGCTGGCTGTCAGGTGGACTTTGAATGGCTGAACACCACCCTTTGAGTCTGACAATCCTACCAATTTTCCACCCAATTAATCATTCGCTATCCAGGCATTACTTCACCAGTTCAGCTTGCATGATATTTTGGGAAACTGTGTCAAAAATCTTGTAAAGGTTGAGGTATACAACATCCACTGCTCTTCCCTCATCCACAGAGCCAACAAGACAATGAGGTTGGTCAGGGATGATGTGTCCTTAGTAAATCAATGCTGGATATTCCCAATCACCTTCTTGTCTGTCCTGTATCTGTATACATCTCTCCATGGCCTGAGGTTAAGCTGATGAGTCTATAGATCCCCTGACCCTCCTCTGGCCCTTCTTGAAAATGGATGTAACATTTGCCTTTTCCTCCTCATCAGAACCCTCTCCTGAAGGTCATCATGACTTTTCAAAGAGGATAGAGAGAGGTCTCAGGTTGACATTGGCCAGCTTTTTCAGCATTCTTGGATGCTGACATGGGCTTATGTATATCTAATTTGCTTGAGTGGTCCCTAATGTAATTTTCTTCTACTGTGGGAGATGCTTCCCTCCCCCAGGCCCTGCCACTCTTGTAGATCTGATGAGAAATATATTTTCTTTTGCTACAGGTACTCCAAATTGTTCTAGTTGAAGCTTTGATATTGCTTTCACACATCAGCTTTCTAAAGCTTTTTTTAAAACAAAAGCTTCATTTACTTTTGAAAATGGTGGGGTTTGCATTTAGTCCTTGTTGGTTTTATGCTTTTCATAGCTTTTGACCAGAGCCATTGCATCAGCAAAAGATGTCACATAGCTATAGTTATTAAAATCTTTTGCTCCTCTCCTGTGATTTGGTATTTGGCAAATTTGCATGAATGAATGCATAAATGTATCTGACTCAGAAAATAAACAGATCAACAAATTTCACCAAATACGTGGAAATCTTCAACATCCAAGATTAAAATAACAGGCCAAGGTCACCTCTGGGTCAGACACAGAGCCTACTGGCCTTGTAAAGCCTACATCTTTGAACCTTCTATGCTCTCCTGGTGAGCTGAGTGCCTGGTCTAGACAGCTGTGTGACTCAGGTGTCATGTCTTAAAAATATTGAGTGTTTACTGAATGAGGAGATCTGGATTGGCTTAGAAAATGTAAATTTTCAATGTGGCAGATGGTAAAGCCAGAACAGAGCAAATGCAGTTGCATTTATAATTTCACGTGCACATCAGAGAACAGGATGTGGTCACGTTGTTAGCAATGTATAACAACATATTTTTGGTTGCTACTGAAATCTTTAATAAACAAGAGTGAGACCTGGTGTTTCTTTATACAAGCATTTCACAGTAAGAGAAAGTTGTGTGAATGCATTGGGCAGATAACGTTATTGGAAGTATTGCTGAATAGATTACTGCCCGTAGATTGTTTTGAGGCCCAGAAGCTGAGAAGAAGCTAGATATTTATGTGCATGTAACTTGGACAAGATGTTGTTGAGTGACAGCTTCTACTGACTTGCTAATAATACTTTCTAAATTACTTTTAGTAGTTTGTGCACTTGGTCATATAGTCATATCTGTACAAAATATAGGATATATGAGGGTGCATCTCTCTTCACTGAGATGTGAAGATGCTCATGCTCAAATTAGTCGAGGAAAATCCTCTTTTACCCAGAACTGTGGCAAATGATAACTTGTCACTCTTTTACCCAGAACTGTGGCAAATGATAACTCGTCACATTTGCTTTGATATAGAAAAAGGAATGCTTTATGGTTGAGCTTGCCCTTTGTGCTGATCCCTAATCAGAAAAGGGGTACATTTTGTAACCCTATATAGAAGAATATGATTTTAGTGGACCAGGATACATTTGTCTATCAACCAGGGGATTTCAAGGGAGAGGTTTGTCTTTTGTGTAATAAACTGAAGTGAACACTTAAACTTGGGCTCCTGAATTGACTTCTAATTAACAGTGGCCTGGATTTCAGACCCGCTGAATGTGAATTACTTAGCTCATAATGTGGGCTGCAGGTAATTGCAGGAAATGAGGATTTTGTGGGTTGAGATTTATGGAGGTTTCAAAATTATGTAGAAAATTGCAACTATGTACTCTAAGCAACATGATTTACAGATGTTAGTCTGAACTACAGATGATCTAGCAAACCCATGCGCCAGAGGGACAGTAACACTCTTGTCTGTAGCTAGGGACAGACTCCATGTGCTATGCAAGAGAAAATGGATGCTTCGCCATGCATTGAAACAGCTATGGTTCACTGTACTCTAAAGCCTCCTTTGCAGTTTGCCCGTGATTGCTGTAAGTACCACCACATCCAGCTTTATTTCATATCTCTTCTTTGCCTTCTCAGTGCATAAACCCCAGATGGCTATGGTCTTTGAAAAGAAAATGTTTCTTGTCCATGCAGAAATACAGGGGGAGACATGGTGAGAAAGACACCTTGATGATCTTTGTCGATAATAGGGCTTGCAAGATCTTGCCTGAAGTTCTCCCCAGTGTTCAGGAAACAGTCCCAGATGACTATGTGGCTCATGAGATTGACAATAACCAGCACTTGCCTTGTGAGGACTTGTCTCAAACCTAACCCCACGAGCTGCTCCTGCCTCTCATGACACTGCATGACCATGGGCAGGCCGCTGCCATTCACATTTGTGAAACTAGCATAATAATATGTATTTTTTACTCCTTTTGATTGTCTTGTCCAGACAGAAATCTCTTCTTAAGAATCAAGGCTTCCTTGGTGCTCAGGTCAAGGAGACCTGGGTCTCTACTGAGAAACAAAAGCCCGTATATACATATAATGAAAATAAAAAGAATGAGTAGTTCTACCACGGTGCTCTAAAACTGTTGTTTAGAAAACCAAAGCATCTTAGCCCACCACATTTCATTCTAGTGTGAACAAATAAAGAAATTTGAAGTTAATGCCAAGCCTTTGCTTGTACATTCCTCTCTCACTCAGGAGACAGTTCCTATGCTGTGCACATCAAGGGGAACAGTTTCGTCCAATAAGCCTCCTACAGGCAGCATGTCTCTAGTGCACATGAATAATGGAAAGGAAATCAAATCTTCGCAGCTTTTTATGAAATACATATCATAGAGCCAAAATGCCCTAACAGCCTGAAATCACATTGCTTTCACCCAGAATTGAACTCAAGTGCTTTGCCATTCACTAGCCAAGCATATTGAAGTGCCTAGTGCTATGCAGGACCAGCTCCATAGTGTTTAAATACAATGGCTGAAAAATAAAATAAAGGGGAAGACTTGCAAAGCAGATACAGCCAGAAGGATGCTTTTGAAGGCTTATCAGGGAAACACAATATAAAGAGCAGGTTATTAAGCTCTATCCATGACCCTGACTGTTGTTTAAAGATCTGGTCTTTCTGCAAAAGTCTTCAGTGTACCAGGACTGAAGCTCATCAGAAGCTCAGAGTCACCAACTCAGAGGATGCAGTCTTCCATTTTAAGAACAAAATAACAACAATCAGAATTGTTGTAACAACAATAACCATATATATGTGTATCAATACATGCCCACAAACTCAGAAACGGGTCGGATTCCTTGTTAATCCTTATAGTGTGTCATCAATATGGTGTTTCAGTCTGTTTCACACAATGCTTAAACCTCTTGAATCTCAGTGTTGCGAGGAAGATGTATCCTGGTCATACCGTCATGTGGGCTGCCCCTTAATCGCTTACCTGAGGGATCCAGGGCTCTGTCCATACTGCCAAACTCAGCTGCAGAAATGCATGATCACAAGCAGGGTGGCAGCCAAGTGGAATCAATGGGGTTAAAACTGCTGAAAACTTCAGGTAGAGCCAGATCTATCCCCAGTCGGTAAGTGTAGGTTACCACTATATGCATTGGAGAGGTAAACTGTTTACAGCTCCCAGGAGCATTTGTCTGACTCTATGTGTTCTCCCTTCTGCGTGTTCATGGGCTTCCACACCTGGAAAAAACAAACAGAAACACTGCTTGTATTTTTAAAACATGAAAGTTGTTAACTTCTGCAGCACAGTCAAGGGGCATGACTGAGAAGCAGGCTAGGATTTAACTGGGGGAAAACAGCAGTAAATCAGCTTTATTCCTCCCATCTCCCCCAGTCTGTACCTTCTCTGAGCTCTCCCAGTTCAGAAGCCCATACACCAGTCAGACCCCATGCACCCAGGGAAGAGATAACGGAGCAGTGGCCCCAGTTACTCTCAGCTTTGCTTTTGCCTTGAAGTGCATCCCCTAGCCCAAGGGACAATACAGAAAACAAGCTCAATGCCAGTGAAAACCTTTTTTTTTTTTTTTGATTGGTTTCATAGATGTTTCTGCTCAGTCTACAGAAGAAAACTTGAGAAGCTAGATTGCGTCTAGGGATGCAAATGCCAATGCTCCAGTGCGGCAATTTCTGTTGTCTGCTGTCATTTTTACTCTGACACAGTCCCCTCCAGGGAATCCTGTGAACACATCTGGGATGTGAGCATAATTCTGTTGGCTTCTCCTATTCATCTGGAAATGGCATTTTCTTTTCCAAATACACATCAGAGTTGGTCAATACACACAGCTCTGATGCAATTTTTTTCACAGGGGCTGAGATCACCTACAACTCCATAAAATGAAGCCATTTACTTTCCACCGCTTGATTGGCATTTACAGAATACTGAGGTTCTGGAGCCAAATTCACTGTTTTTCTGAACAGGCATGACTACTGAACACAACATTTGCTAGAACTGTATTTTGCATTGAAAGGGCCAAATCAGTTTTATTTGCAACTAAGCACAAAATTATGTTCTATGTCAGTTTTTATCTTAATTCTGTGATCACTGTAGTGACATGTCTGCCTTTCTGCTTTCTGTAAAGCAGGGAGAAATGTGACGAAATGCACTCACATCCCTCTTGTTTCATATGCTCTCATATGAGACACAAAAATCCCAAATGTATGAGGAGCTCTAAGATAACCAGGCTCTTTTGCAACCTTGGTTTCTTAATGTGCTGAGAAGCTGCTGTGACCTGCTGCCTCCTTGCATTTGTATCTGAGAGCTGAAATAGAGGGTGGGAAAGGAGCTGTCTGTGGCTGCAAGCAGTCCCTGGAGGCTCACTCTTTCTCTTTCCTTTTTCCTTTTTCCTGCCTAGAACTGGCTGTCCTTGCCCTCTGCCCAAAGATAGAAGCTAAGCTAAAACTCCAAGGTCACAGAAAGTTTGAAAAAATGCAGCTTCTGTTTTGTCCTGGTCACGTCTGTGGCTTTCTCTTTCTGCAAAATTGTGTGTCAGTGGGATCAGCGCAGTGAAGAGGTCAGGCAGCACATCCTATGGGGGTTGCTTGCCTTCAAAGTGTCTTCTCTGTATTCCTTTTTAGACCTGAAACCTCAGGGGAGTAACTGCCACTCATTGAACCCAGGTGTTTATGGGCTAAAAAGAGCACAACATTCAAACAGTCAGACACACTATTTTTCTTGAACCAGAACTGCAGAGGAGCTATAAGGAAGAGAGCTGAAACCTGGTGAAGCTTGTGGGATCCCCAGACTGCAAGTGAGCTGTGGCTCATGCTCCGTACCAGGAGCAGGGGAAAGGAGCAGGGACGCATTTCCATGCAAACACTCACGAGGTCTTTATGGAAAAAAGGTCTCTCTTCAGCACTTGTAGTTGGATCGATGCAGCTAATGCCAGGGGAAACTCACTGCAGAGCCTCTGTAATTCTCCGCCAGGTTCCTCTCTTCCAATTGCCTCCCTGCTGCTGGTCCTCCATGGCCTGATCCCCACACCAGGGCATCTCTGGCCCTGGTTTACTTGTTCTCATCTGGGGATTTATTTTCAAACATCAATACTTCAAAAGCATACAGGCTGTCGGAGGTAAGTGTTATGCATGCAAAGGTGCAGCAACCGAAACCCAGGGCTGAGCTGCAGGCAGCTTCCTGAGAGGACTAACTAGGAGCAGGAACATCGCCAGAGCTATTTTTCAGGAAATAACATGTTCTTTGTTACTGTGTGAGTGGGAGTCACGAGGTGAGCAGGATATACTAAGTTTTTGTTGCCAATACTGAGCAATAATGAACATGTATCTCTTGGGCAGGTGATGACTTTTTAGGACAACAATAAACAGTTCAGTCTCTGTATTCTTTAAAAAAAAAAAAAATCAAAGGATAGATTTTCAGAATATCTTTTAAGGGAAATAAATAAAAATATAAGCCATAAGGAAATACCAATTTCTTGCTACCCTAAATTCTTGACTTACCTTTCTTCCACAGGTCTCTATTTAGTGAATATCAGATGAGGATCCTAACAAGGATATACTTCAGGCTGATGTCCTCAGAAGTGAAAACAAATTAGTGAACTTTGAAGTAGAGCTAGTGTAATCTCTGTGCTGGGTACGCTACTTTATTTCTTCCAAAGCCTTTGCCTCCTCTAACAGGTGGCCTCATTCTTCATCTTAAAGTATAATGAGAAGAGAGTTAAGTTACTTTAGTTGAAATCCTGACATTCTCTCTAATTTCTGTTCATCACCTAATTTGAAATTATGCACTTCTGCATTACACCTTGTGCACTTCGACTGGCATAAGTACTTACTTTTCATTGTCAGACTGCTGTCAGAAGGCACAACATGTTTTGAATCAATAGTGCAAAGAGCTTTTTCTTCTACCAGCATCCAGGAAGCAGAAAACACCCTGAAAAAACTTAGGAGAGGAGCAGTATTTCAGGATTTCCTTTTTGCTACAGAGAGGTATTCACTGAGGTTTTGGGACCTATATGGAAAAAAAATACAAAAGACTGTAGTATTTGGATATCTTCTGTTGATAGGCAGGCAACATATATCTAGCAGCTCTTTTTCTGCTCTCACTGTCTGGAACCCTATGGGTAGTTAATGCTTAGCTATTCCCTGTCAAATGGGAAATTTTGCAAAGCTCTGGAAATCTTTTGAAATTTCAATAGTGCCACATGGTGTCAGTCTACAAAACCAGTAAGTGTCTACAAAATGGAGAGTATAAACTCAGATTACAGGAAAAGAAGAATCGTGAGAAGTTACTGTTGTTTATCAGTATGTTTGTGTTTGTCCTCGCTTCTGTTCCTGTGAGTAGCCTTATGCAGCAAAGACCTGGTCCTGGTTGGAGCCTTTAATAACACCAGGATGCAAAGGAGCAGACTCAGAAATAAAGCACATTATCAGCAGGAGTGGGTAGGTCAGCTAGGACCTAGTCTATAGAAAATGAGGGGTGATCGCAGAAGGCAGTCAGACCTTGAGAAACATGGCTCTCTTGTAAAAAGCAGAGGAGCCTAAACAGATGTATAGATGTTGCATGCCTGGGATTCAGGCAATTCAACTGGAACTTCTCACTAGATCTGGCTGTCACTGCTCCTCTTGCCTATTTTCATTTTTCTATCTTCCTTATGGACACCACATCAGTCCCTTACATATTGTCGCTACTGCTTGTTTCTGTGCTGATTTTGCTGAGTACAAATGCTGTGGTTGACTTGATGAAAGTAAGATGGAGTCTTAAGGCTTATTTTGTTTATTTTCTATTGTAAGTCACAGCCCATGTTAAGAAACAGAGACAGAAGGTGGAGACAGAACCTGTTAACACAGCGTTCATAATGTTCTTTGCTGTTTTTCCTCCAAATCTCCCTGGCCACCACTCCTCTGTCAGAAAAGCGTACCAGTTTGTGGTGATCAGGCACATGAAATTCAGACCAAAGCCAAAAGAAGACTCACCGTTCTCAACTCTACTTGCAGCTCTTGCTCTGTTGCTGCTTTCTGAAGGGAAGTCTGCAGCATAGCGACAGGCCGAGTCAGCCTTGAAGAAGTGACTATCCATCCCTTGGGAATCACAGAATCACAGAATCACAAGGTTGGAAAGGACCTTCAAGATCATCTAGTCCAACCGTCATCCTATCACCAATACTACCCACTAAGCTACAAAACCATATCTTGTAGCACGTTGTCCAGGCGCCTCTTAAAAACCGCAAGGGTCGGTGACTCCACCACCTCCCTGGTCAGGCCGTTCCAGTGCTTGACCACTCTCTGAGAGAAAAAGTTTTTCCTGATGTCTAGTCTAAATTTCCCTGTGCGCAACTTGCGGCTGTTACCTCGAGTCCTATCATTAGTTATGTGGAAGAAGAGGCCGACCCCCTCCTCATCACAACCTCCCTTCAGGAAGCTGTAGAGTGCAATGAGGTCTCCCCTGAGCCTCCTCTTCTCCAGACTAAACAATCCCAGCTCCCTCAGCCGCTCCTCATAAGACTTGTGTTCCATACCCCTCACCAGTTTCGTTGCCCTTCTCTGGACACGTTCCAGGGCGTCAATGTCTCTCTTGTAGTGAGGGGCCCAAAACCGAACACAGTACTCGAGGTGCGGCCTCACCAAAGCTGAGTACAGGGGGATGATCACCTCCCTGCTCCTGCTGGCCACACTGTTTCTAATACAGGCCAGGATGCCATTGGCCTTCTTGGCCCCCTGAGCACACTGCCGGCTCATGTTCAGCCTAGCATCTATCAACACTCCCAGGTCCCTTTCCTCATCACAGTCTTCTAGCCACTCAGCCCCAAGCCTGTAGCGTTGCATGGGGTTATTGTGGCCAAAGTGCAGGACCCGGCACTTGGCCTTGTTAAACCTCATCCCATTCGCCTCAGCCCAGCAGCCCAGCCTATCCAGATCCCTCTGAAGGGCCACCCGACCCTCAGGCAGATCGACACTACCTCCCAACTTGGTGTCGTCTGCAAAGAAGACGACAGAAGAAGAAGCTAGTACAAATATTCTTCTGAATGCCCCTTAATCTGTTTCATTGAAAACACAGAATTAGCACACATCCAGCAGCTGAAGCTTAAGTTTTTGTTCTTTCTTTTTCTCATTGCCGATACAAATATTTTTCAGTAAAACATAGCTGAGTGAACATTGAATTTGAATATTCAAAATGTATTTTCATAAATCTTCTCAAAACAGTTCTGTCTACAATTAACAGACTAACAGTGCCACAAATTTTGGCACAAATTTTTATGCCACAATTTGCCACAATCTTAAATTACAAAATGATGAAGCTTAGGTAAAAATGAAAACTAATGGTAAGGAAACCAGGTTTGTAAAATTTTAGTGATTTTAGCACTATGAGAAGAAATTTAGAGATGGCATAAAAATGTATTTAAGATCCTGCACCAGCACTGTCACTCCAGGTCTCAGGAGCAACAGTGCCAAGGGGGTCAGAAGGTAACAAGCAATCCTGACTGCCTAATGCTCACTTTTTTTTTTTTCCCCCAAATCCCTTTCTTCTATAGACAATGCAAACTGTTTTCCCAACCAATATCCTATCAAGAGCTCCTGCTGTGTTAAATGTGTCTCACCCTGAGATTCACACTTTGGCACTATGTAGCGAAGTAAAGCCATTGCTTCACTGAATCAAAAGTCTTTCAATGCTCAAAGGGGTTGTCATCTCTTTGACAACGTCAAAATTAACTGCTTCACAGCAGGGGAGGTCTTAGAAATAATGAAAGTTCCTACCATCGCGTAAGTGTAAGCAAGATAACAGGCACTTAAGATACGGAACTGTTAATATATGGCCCTTTTTATAAGGATTTTCACCTATAAGAAAAAAAAAAATACAAAAATTACCTCTGAGATAAGGGAACAAATGTTCTTAAAAAAACTATCTCCTCTTCATTCCTAATGCCTAATAGCCTGTATTATTTCAAATACAATGGCTCTGATATTGAAGAGTTACCTTTTTCCTGCACAGAGGGGCCCAGCAGGACCTACATGCCAAAGAACAGCACAGTGAAAAGTGATTGAAGTGTTACCAGCAGCTGCCTCTGAGCAAAGAAAGGAGCATGTTATGAAAACTGATGTCCATTTTTTCTCAGAAAAAACATGTGCTCTCCTACTTGATATTAGTTAAGAAGAAAAAATGCTAGGAGAACAGTATGGACTCAACATTAACCAGCTTTATGGAAATGAGATATGTACATAGATTCTGTGACCCAGCAAGCACTCTTCTGTAGACTTCAGTCAAGTTTATTCAACTTGGAAGACCAAGTTTTTTGCCCCAGAAAGTAGACTTTCCTTTTTTTCGCAGCTTGTATATGACATCCAATATAAGATGTTTTGGGAATGGGAAAGATGTTTTGGGAAAGGGAATGGGACTGAAGTTCAAATGAAAGTAGAAACACTTCGAAACACCGTGTGTATGTGTGTGTGTGTGTGTGTTTCTTCTGCTGGTGTAAGCAGCAGATGCATTACTGTGGTGTTGCTAACAGCTGGTACAATTTAAACCATTCTGCGTGTTCTGTATTCTCAGCCACTACCAAACAAAAAGGCATCTATTCTGCAAAGAGCACCGAGCAAAGTCAGTACAGGGCAACACACTCTCCTACTAGGATAAAATGAGCTATTTTCAAAAATACACTGTATAAAGGACTCTTGAGTCACCAGCAAAATTGCAATTATGTTTGGACTCAGCTTTCCATTTTCAAAATGCCTTTTTATGGGCTTACATGGCAGAAATCTGATGTTCCCTGATAATGACTGTTTGTGCAGTGCATACATCCTTGCTGCCTGGCATGGGCTGCGTTTCCATGCTCTTACTGACAGAAGAGGTTCATTATTTTTGAAAGCCAGGCCTCCATTCCCCATCTGAGCAAACTCACTTCTGTTAACTTTTGTCTCAGTAGTTCTACATTCCTAGCATAAAAAAATCAAGTGAGTTACACAAGCAGAGCGTCAGCTACAGCTGCATATGATCCTGGCCCCGTGTGTGCATGCCTGCATGCGTATAAAACAGAGATACACATAAATATTTACATATGTACTTGACCAGAGGTTTTGGGACCTCCATTTTTTATACATCAAGTTCACTTGGTACATTTCTAGTACAATAAATCAAACATGAAAGCCAAGAACAGTTTTCAAAACAATACTTTTTCTTCATTTTTGCGTTGACTGTTTGGTAATACCAGCTGTTTCAGTAGATGTTTAAAAATTTCATTAAAAACAATAGGTACAGAGATCAGTATAATTGCCTAACAATCTGTGTAACAAAAAATATCAATGATGACACCAGATGTACCAATTGTAAGCACCAGTGACTCACAAAAAAAGGACAAAAATGGGAAAGATCAAATTTACAGAATTGTTATTTTTTTATGTTATTATGTCCAATGACTCTTAATTTCTATGGAAATCTTCTCTTGGGCAAAAAAAAAAGAAAGAAAGAAAGAAAGAAGAAGATATGTAGGAGACAATAGGAGATCCTGGAGCTACACAGGACAGTCCAATGATAGTTATGATAGTTACCATTTGCTTAGAGTTTCATCCAGCTTTCCCTGGGCTAAACTGAAGAGTGACGTGGCCTGTGCCAAAACGCTCATGGCATGAATGGGAACAGCAAGAGAAAGCTGTTGGTTTTTTCAGAAGTCTAGCATGAGATTTGCTCTGAGGTTTCTGTTTGAAGAGACAGGCGGTGCCTGGCCAAGGGAGCCAGCCTGCTTCTGCGGGTTTGGTGGTGATGCACTCAATCTCATCCCTCTGCAAGTGCCACCAGGTCTGAGGGGAAAGAGCCAGCTGTCCTTTCGGTGCTCATCAGTTTTCTGTATCACTAGGAAAAAAACTATTTATAATATACTATAGGCATGTTAATCACCAGGAAAAGCTATAGTATGCTATAGGCACGTTAATCAAGTAATCTTGAGGGGGAGGGGGAGGAAAGAAAATGATATAATCCCCTATGGCAATATGAGATCCCGTTCCTGTGTTCAATCAAAAGGAACAAAAGGAAGGCAAATAGACAGGGAAAAGGAGGTTTCCCTTTGCTCCTGGGCAGGGGAGTACCAGTCACCAGCTTTGGCAGTGGGCACAGCCAGCCAGCCAGCTCAGATGAGTTTCCAGTATGAAGTGTAGCCTTAAGAACACCTTTTGCTGTGTTAGCTTTTCGCATCTCTGAATATCTGTGCTTACAACTGCCCACAAATCTTGCCTGGTGAGAAAACTGTGAGCTTCATGGCATGCACAATATGTTCACCACCTTTCTTGGGGTGCCGGGATGCAGTCAAAGAACCACAACACCCATTACCACATGCCCCACGCCAATGATGGTATCGCATGGGGCTCATGTCGGAGGGATCCCTGCTGATGCCCTTGTGCCTGCACAGATCCCTGGCAAACAGCAAGGGGGACAGAGAGCAGCAGCAAGGTCTGTGCTGACACGGAGCATCCCACGGTTCACCCTGCATCGCCCCTGTGCAGCGCGCGGAGTACGCGCCAGTGTATTCCCCGCGGTGGCATTGGTGGAAAAGACATGTTGCTTGGAACCCTGCTCTGTTTAGAGTTTCGTGCTAGTCCTCCAGGTCGAGGGCTGTAATTAAAAAATTAAGGAAGAAAAAAAATCTACCACTTTCCTGAAGAAAACTGCTCTTTTAATGCTCATTAGGCTCATTTGTGAAGCAAAACATCCCCAGGGGACAATTCTGCACTTATAAAATAAACATTTTCCATGCATGTGGTTAAGGACCCTCATAAAATATGTAACAAGTCATTTCTGTTCTGAATATGCCTGGCTTCCTGGCATGAAAGTACTTGTGGAGAGCTGAATGCAACTGTGGAAGAAGTGAGAGATAATAAAGCATCTGTGGATTAAAGACAGAGATTGGCAGAGAATCCGGGGATCAGTTCCCCTTCCATTGGTATATATTTCCACAGGGAACAGAGCTCTAAGAAGGATATAGGTTGTTTTCTCCAATCGATAAATCAGAGGAAGGCAAATCTCAGCAGATCATTACTTATTTCTCTGTCTTTTGACTTGCTATAGAAATCAGAATACCAACAGTTCATGCTTTCATCTTTTTGAGGTTTTCCCCACAAGCACCCTCCCTTCTGCAAGCTTTTAGGAATTTTCCCTTTAGTGAACACATCAAATCCCTCTGTTTCAGAATGCTGCCTCCTTTCCTCCTCAGGACTGTGCCATACATTTTCTGGGAGAGCAGAGCTGAGGCAGTCGGCAGCCAGCCTTCTGGCATTTTAGAAAAATCAATGGCACCTGTCAGAAGAATTGCCTGGGACTGACAGCAGAAATAACAGTGAGAGCAGCTCCCAGCTTCACAAACTCCAAAGTGCTGTTTCTCCATGATTGAAAGGCAGAGCTCTCCTATTTTCCCATATAGCGCTTTTAATTACTTGGAGTCTTCTCTACCAATCTGTGGCACACTGCATTATTAGACAAATATTGTTCATTATTATATCAAACGTGATGAACTTGTATTATACTTCACAGAACTGCAGCCCTGTTTTTCTCCCTTTTATGCTGTCTGCCTAATGTGAAGCTGAAACACCAGGGCTGTACTAAATAATAGATAAGTAGTATTTAAACTGTATGAATAATTTATTTTTATGTGTTGTAAAAGGGAGCCTCCTCCCTGTCTATACAATGCTTGCCCAGGTTGAAGAAACAGTTTGTTCGACCTCAAACTGAACGTTTTGTTTCAATTTCAAGGTGGAATTTTGGAAATAAATTTATATACCTTGGGAACAAAAAATCAAAGTGCCTTATTTAAAATGATGAAAGAAATGCTTTGACTTTTATAGCGCTGCTACTCACATTTCAATACAAGTTTTGATATGAATTCAGGAGTATTTCTGAAACTGAAATTGTTCCTAAATAGACATTTTTATCAATTTGTGAACAAAACTTTTTTTCCAAAACACTGCTCTCACTGCCAACATCGTTTGTCCCCGTGTGAGTACCAGTATTCCTGATATGCATAACCTGGTAAAAACAACATTTTAACATATGGTACAACTTAAATTTGCTCTGAAAGGTGCTGAAAACTTTTTACAGAGGGCTCCCTGTAAAACCCTTCCAAGGCCCAGGTGAAAGCATTGCTCTGTACAGTAACAGGGACTGCATATTTAACCATATAAGCCCATTTTTAATATTAACTATCGGGAATGTTATACAACCCACTGCAGAATATGCTAGCAGCATAGAGATGATGTATTCTTCTATGAAAGAAACTTTTTTATGTTCATCAGCGGTCTAAAACAGAAGTAAGACTGCAGAGAGGGAATGCCACTCACAAGAATTCCAGCTGGGGCAGCAGCCACAGAAGCTTTTCCTTTTCCAGTGCCTGCTTCCTTAAGTAAAAAATAACCAACTTCTTTAAAAAAAAAAAAAAAGTTCAGTCTTATCCTACTTTTCTTTCAATTCTTTTTTTTTTTTTCTATCTGAAAAAATGTCAGCAGTACCAGCTGAATTTGCAAATGCTTTTAACCTAATCAAATTTCCATTATTGGTCAATAGAGTGCTCAAGCAAAACAAACAAAAAAGCATGCTGCTGTGTCAGAAAGGATTGTCTGTGGGTCAGTATCCTATACTCATTTTCACCTTCTTTCAAAATCCCAACATGCATGGCTATTTAGCCATGTCTTCTTGTTAATTCTCACACAGGAGGAGCTGACGCAGCTGCCTCTTCAGCATACTTTGGGCCAGGCCTTCTGCTCTGCTTTCTGAAGCATTCCCAGAAGAGGTTTTGGATCTGGTGTTAAGGTCGATTCCATAAAATCTACCCCAATGGCACTACACTGCCCAAGCTGTACAGCAAAGCACACAGGCATTATAGAACACCAGGGTAAGGACGCCCACGTAACTTAAGGCCAGGCTCTTTTGGACACATCAGGACACAACTTGGAGTTACCTGAGCCCAACATTTTGTTCTGCAAACTCTCTGCTGCCTTCAGCTCAGCTGCGTAGCGCTCACGGCGTCATACACCGCACGGGTGGGAGAGCCCGCCGCGCTTCCTGGCTGCAGCCCGCATCCCTGCCGGCGTAGTGCTCTGCTCGGCACGGCAGCTGCCTCGCTGCTCTGCCCCAGGGGGGTGCTGGGGAAGGGACTTCAGCCTCCGATGCGCAACCGAGCAAACCTGTCACCTTCTAGGTCTCCACTACTCTTTTCACAGCAGCGTCTCCATAATGTCAGTGTCTTGTATGCAAAATTTGGCAAATTGATATAGTGAGAATCCCAGAGTGGGAAAGATGCTAATTTTCAAAGCTCTATTAATATATATATAAGTATATGTGTTGGAAGTATTTATGCGCTGCGTGGGTTTCCAAGAGTACTAAGTGCTTCTAAAAACTGACACCTCTCTCTGTCAGTTTTTGTTTTGCAAAAGCCCTTTAAAGCCCTTCTGTAAGTAATTAAAACAGATTTTAATAATTATTAAATGTTTTAGAGGAGGAGTTTGCTTTCGATCAAGTTGACACAAAACGTAACACTCCCACATGGCAGGCATTTCACCCTCTCGTTTTATTAGTATCTTGCCCTGCCTGTGCTGCGAGTTTGAGCAGATGGAGTCTGAGATGTCAGTTCACCAAATCAGTAGTGCTGCCTGCATAAGAGGGAAGTAAAGAAGGAGGAATCAGGATCATTGGACTAAAACACACCCAGCTGTGGCTGAACTAATGTTGAGGAAAACAGAGAGTATTTCATATTTCTCTCCTGTTGTGAATATTGCAGCCACCATTTTGCATTGGCTTGTCTTTCTGTTGTTTCTTGGGGCCGGAGCCCTGTGATGCCAGGTGAGCAAGCAGGACTTGGCACTTTGCTGAAAAGAAGAGAGAAAATGGTGAGAGCTGGAAGGTACCTGTCTGTATGAATGCACAAGTTCCCTGATAGGTGCAGTGTTATTTATAGTGGAAAAAATTTCTCTTCACTTATGGCCTGGAGCTTTGCTCATTTATGTAACTTTGATATGCAAGGGCTGAAATTGCCTTAACAGAGCAAGGGAAAGGATATTTTAATGCAATATTTCATATCTGCACACTGCTTGTTCTGTACAGATGTAGTTTTGTCAACCCACCAAATGGAGTCCTTGGAAGTGGCTGTCTTCTAGATAGATGGAACCACTAGAATATCACAACTGCTAAAATTGCTTGAGTATTAGATTCAGATAATGTTGCCAGTGCTCAGATCTTTTCAAACAGAGGAAAACAACAGACATGCCAGACAACAACCTTAATGCCCTGCCTTTCTCAAGAATATCAGGCTTTTACTGTAAAGGTACTATGTCATTTGTTTGTTTACCTAATGAGATCTAATCAATATTAGCTTTGAAAATCAGTATGGGTATAAATAGCAGTCAGGCATCAGAGTACAATCCACGCAGTACCTGGCTAGTGAAGCTCTTTGCTGTGGGAAGATCTCATTTTGCTTTCTTAAAACTAACTGCCAGAGGTGCCCCTGCACACAGCCAGGCTCATCAGCCAAAGCCGAAATGGTGTGATGTGCGCTATGGCTTGGGTACTCCACAGCATCCCAGCCTCTTTTCTGGTCTGCCCCAGCTCACAGTGAGAGACAACTGTGTAATGCCCAAAGGATAGTCCTTGGAGGACCCCTGAAAGAAGAACCCCACGAGTAAGCCAAGTCCCAGCCCCTGAGAACCTGGCAGAGCACACTGGGCAGATGAAGCACCACTGAGCAGTAGGAGAAAAAAATGCTCTTCAGCCTCATCAACTGGGAAAGTCCTCCCTGCATCTCACAAGGAGGGAGCAGAACTGCTGTTTCATCTGGTTTCACTCTGGTGACAAATTGGAGGACTACTTCAGTTGCCTCTCCTGACACATCTTTTGACCAAAAACGGCACTGCTGTAGAAGTGGTACCATTTCATTTTAATGTACACAGGCTGAGAACTTAGTTAAAACTAATAATGGAAACTAACCATTTTTTTCTGAGGATTTTTTTTCTGACTGACCTAAAATGAAAGTTTTCCAAAATTTTCTTTCACAAGAAATTTCACCCTGAATTTTTCTTTATTTTGGTTTTTGTTTGTCAAAGACAAAACAAAATTGCAGAGACACCACTGAAATGGAGACATGGTTCCCTCCCAGCTTAGACCCCTTTGCTGTTCCTTGAGGAAAATGCCCTTGACAAGAAGTCACAGCAGTTCAGCTGTCCTAGCTTCAGGACATAAGTAAACTCAGGCAAAACAGCTACTTGGAGCTGAAACTTTCCTTCTCACAGGCAATTCAAAGACTTCTTTCTTCTCAGTTCACGTTCTCTTTGGAAGACTCTCTCAGCATCTCCTTTTCTGAGGGTCTTCAGTGGATAATAAATGCAATATTTACCAATCTAGATCTTTCAGAAACAGTTGGCTTCCCCCAACAACATCATCTTTCATCGTAAAGGGTGTCTAGATACATGGATTCCAAAGGTTCAGAAGTATCATCTCAGATTCAGCAATGGAATGGCTGCCTGTAGCTAGCAGCTAGAAGAGTTTTAGCAATCCAGCATTTTATTTTGACTTCATAATTTTTGGAAATGTGGGCTTTGTGGGGAAAAAAGAAAGAAAGGAAGGAAGGAAGGAAGGAAGGAAGAAAGAAAGAAAGAAAGAAAGAAAGAAAGAAAGAAAGAAAGAAAGAAAGAAAGAAAGAAAGAAAGAAAGAAAGAAAGAAAGAAAGAAAGAAAGAAAGAAAGAAAGAAAGAAAGAGAATATATGAAATAAGGATGCAGTCTGGTGCTCCCTGGTAGAAGACATTGACACACTGGAGAGGGTCCTACAGATGCCATGCTATTGTCAGCTGTCCAGTGAGAAATTATAGAGAAGCTAAAGTCATGCTGCTTTCAGAGCTGCACAGAGAAAGAAAATGAGGCAACTTTCACAAGCTGAAGAAAGGGAAAGGTCAGTTGCATACAAGAAAAAAAAATATTCGCCATGAGGGTGGTCAAGAACAGGAATAGATTGTCTGGCAGTTGTAGAGTCTCCATACTTGGAGTCATCCAAAGACCAAGTAGACAAGGTCCAGGCAACCTTAACCCTGCTTTGGAGCAGGGCATAGGAGGGAATGGCCTCCCTTCCTACACAATTCTGTGATTTTAAAAAACAAAAAACAAAGCATTTGTTTTTTGCCTGAAGTATTCTGATATCCAGAAAAAGGCTTTTAAAACTATAAAAATGTTAGGTAAATCGACCTTCCCCAGCTTCTCGGCTGCTTATTCAACAACAATAAAACTGTTAAATGTTATTTCTCATTGGAAGACCATGAATCAGTGTCCTTGAAAATAACCTATCCATTTTGTCAACAAACTTTAGTCCATCTGGTTTATGTTAGGCAGGCTGATTTTATTAAATAAAACCTTGGATTTGCTATCTATGCAGCAACAAAGAAAAACATTTCTAAAGACAATTGGCCCAGTCTGATCGCTCTGTCTGTGTAAAGCGAAGAGCAACTTCCCTGAAGTCAAATGAATTTATGCTGGCATAATAGTGGTTCCTGGGGGTGCAGAATGAATCTTTGTTGTCCAAGGCTGTTTGACAATAGAGGAGAGCAGCTCAGCAGAAGCTAATGAATTTAGAGTGTTTACTTCTATAATAATTGGGAGGGCAGAATACCTCTGCAGTTCAAGATTTTATGCATAGCTACGTTGGGTCAACAGCACAAAACCATTTCTGGCAAGAGAAAGACCTGTTCACCAGGCGGTAATGGGAATTGCTTTCATGAGTAGGCAAAGCACTCAGGGTGTTTGGCGTAGGGCTGCTATAATAAACCAGGGCTCAGAAAACAATCTTGAACTCATCTACCTTTCTTTTATTTTCATTTTTTATGTCCGTACTATAGTGAACTACCTCTACCATTACCTGAGCCAATAGAGATGTCTAAATGCAACACACACCTGAGACCACCACAGTGATCTCTGAGGAGGCAAGAAGTGCGTAAAGTTTAATAAAGAATCTGCTTACAGGTTGTTGATGACTTGCTTTGCTGAATGCAGGTGGAATGATTGTGCGTATTTTACTTTTGGGGGGGCAGCAACAGGAAAGAGGCATGGACACTAGCTTGTGATATGTTTCTGGATCGGTTTGAGTTTTCTGCAAAGATTAAGTCTGGTCTTAGTCTATGTAGTCATCACAGTCTTTATAAATCTAATCAGCACACTGGAATCAATGAGAGGAAAGACAATTTAAGCAGACAATTTTTTCTTCTGGTAAATGAGAGCTGAAGTAGAATGCAAAGTTCTTGGGCAAGTTGATATAGACAAAAATGTTTAAGATCAGAGCATTGGTAGTGTGAATGAAGCCTCAGGAAAACAGCAGAAAATGCTTTTATTGTGGGAAATAAAAGAACTATATCATTTATTAAGATTTTATCTGAAATGTAAAACCTTATATCAATTTAGGTTCACGAAATGCACTGATTTGAAACCTTTGTAAGTCTTCATAAGGAAAAGAAAATGTGTAATGGCTTCAGAAAACAGGGCTGAAAATAACCATTTCAAAGATTTGTAAAAGCTTATTTGGAGGAGGGAAGAGAGCTGTAAAAGATTGCCTCCACGAAAATTAGCCTTATAAAAAAATACATCTTTTAAACTAAATCAGCTGAAGTTTTGTGTGCCTTTAAGGAAAGAATTCAAGCCCTGTCTTTTTTAAAACATACACTTTTTTTCAAGCGTATTCAGACTAATTTAAATTACAAAAGTCCTTTCTGGCTAAACAACAGCTTTCGGTCTCAAATACCACATTTGTTACAATAGACTTTTATACTATTCGGGGTAGGGGGGAGTTTCAGGGTCCAGAACTAGCTTAAGTCATCACTGGGTCCTGCAGCATGAATCACGACACTGCATAGAAAATATACATAAACGTACATATGTACTCTTTCTGCTTCTGGTGGTAGTTCTGGAACACGTATTCTTTCTGCTTCTGGTGGTAGCTCTGGAACCTTTTGTTTTGTTTTGTTTGCCTTTTCTGTTACTTCTTCATGTTGCACCTGGTATTTTCCTGATGCTGTGCTCCTTCATCACTCAGTGTCTACGAAGAGGTGGATCATCGCCACGAGTGCGGTGGTGGCCGATGGAAGGGGTCAGGCCCATGCAATTCTGCCTGTTTTTTTGCTAGAATACATGGCAGGGACACAGCCTTTGCAGCTGGGGGCTGCCTGTGTCACTGGTCTGCAGCTGAAAGGACTCCCTGCCCCGAGGCAGTGGATTTATCCACACGTGAACAGTGGTTAGGTTAGCAAAGTACTGGTTATCCTTGTTCAAAACAATCCTGTTAAAAGCCAAAGCAAAAGCTGAAAGGCAGCATTTGCATAGAACACTTCAGCTCTCTAGTTAACAATAAGATATGTATTAGAAAAACAATAGCACCTTTGAAGCACTTGAGTGCTCTAACAATGCATAGGAAAGTGCAAGAGCAATTAAGTATGGATCCATTTGAGACTGAGTAATGCAACACGTGCTGCTGACAGAGTCAGAGAGCTGTGGAGAGCCCAGAAAAGAACGTAACTTTTCTGTCTTCATAAAGAGCCAAAAGAGTCTTGATTTCCAAAAATAAAAGGCAGTTTACTGAGATCAAGAGCTAATATGGGATTATTGACCACCATAAGCTCTGTTCCCCTCCACACCTATCGATGCAGCAGGTAGAAACCTGCCTTTGAGGTTCTCCAGCACTCTCCATTTAAGAGTCTGGCTTCAGTCATCGGCATCTTAGCCAAACATGGACTAGTTCACCGAAGAGGTTGCAAGGCTTTTGCAGGCAGGAGGAGGGGAGAAATTATAATGAAAATGATATGGCATTTCTGAGAGCTAGTTTGCCCATTCTAAGAATTCAGGCAACTTTTCTTGTAGAATTTGGCTGGATATTGTAAGTGGTCAGCTTTCCTCCCATCCCCTGAAAGACTCCTCAGGTTCAGCCAAAGTTGAAAAACTTCGGTTGACAGAAATTATCTGATATGAAGAGTAGAGTGTGACCTTGGAATTTAGAATCAGCCACAATGCATAGCCGGATGAGAGCGGATTGCTGGTGTGAAGGCCGCACAGCTGTGACAGGACAGTGCCATGCTCTCTCAGGTACCTCCTGGCTCCCAGCACAGCCTGGTAGCTTGAGCACATGGTCACATCTATCTGGGCTGGAGCTCAAACTTAGAGCTCAAAAATGTCCTTGGGCAACTATTCCTAGCTTTCTAAAGAGCAAAGATTTTCTCTGAGGTTACACCAGTCAGAAAAAAGTTTTGGTCTCAAAGGAGATATTTTTCTTCCCAAGTTGTAAAACCCTAGGATTTTAAAGGAGCTAGTGCTTTGTATGCAGTCTTAGCCAGCTCTGTGAATGCCATTATAGCTAGAAACAATCCTACGCAACCGATAAAATAAGACACTAATTGTTGTATTTATTCCCCTGTGAAGGTACACTCTGGCACTATTAATTGTACTAAGTCACAATCTGCTCATCATCTAATTGTTCTCCACAGAGCTGAAGAGAACCAAATATTTACCCACATGAATTTATTAATACCAAGTCATGAATCATAGTTCTACAACATTTTTTTTTTAAAGGCAAGAAAAAACTGCGGAGAAGGAGACGTGCTATGTGGAATAGAGTTTGCGTGTCGGGGTGCCATGTAGGCTGGGGGCTCCCTGGGGACTGGGGGCCATGGGGTTCCCTCAGGGGGATGAGGGCAGGGACTCGCAGCCTGTGCCTGCCCCACTGCCCCAGTCAGGAGCAGGGCAGCTGGGGGGCACTGGAGCAGCCCCAGCCCTGGGCATCACTGTGGGTGCTGTGGCCAGGGGTCCTTCCAGCCTGCGGGAGCTCACCCCACCAGGGCGGTGGGTCTGAGACCTTCTATGAGGAGGCAAGTGTGGCCTCAGCTGGCTTTGAGCTCTTGCTTTGGCCTGTCTGTGCACTCAGGGTGATGTTTCTACTGCATTTAACTTTAATGCAGAGGAAGCTTTTCAGTGGCACCGCTGGAGAGACACCTTCTTTAGGACTAGTCTGAATTAAACACATCAGCTGGCACTCTGCTAACCAACTAGTAGGGTTAATTGGCTTTCCCAGCATGTCCTACAGGAAATGTACCAAAAATACTTCCCTGATAATATACAGGATATTCTCAAATTCTGAAGGCAGAGTCCTCGAGTCACTTGGAGGATCACTTTTGATGCAAGCTGGAAGATTACCTTTGATGCGAGGCTGTGGGGTGGCCTAAAAGCCCACGTTAATCCTTGTTTCTTCCAGATAGATCTGTCCCTTTACAGCATGGATTGCTGGGAGCATAGATGTGGCAGGTGACTGGATCATCCTGCAGGGATAAAAATGCCTCTCTTCTCCTTTAATGGGCAGGGACGCTTACCTTTTAACACACCGTAAAATATGTAAAAGCAATGTGCTTTCTGTCACTTTTTTCCTGAAGGATTGGAAGATTCAATTTCACTTTAAGAAGTTCAGGGTTTTTACAGCTTTTAGGTTGAAAATTGTGCAAGCTCTCTCTCTAGTTGACCAGAAGTCAAGGTCGGAAGGTTGGTACGGGTATCTCTCAGTATTACAGAGTCTTACCCAGGCACGTGTACACTGCAGTGATGAGACGGGATTCTCACTTTGGTTCAAGCACAAATTTCTTAAGTGACCTGAACACACAGCATAATGCCTACAATTTGGAGTGTGACTGGGGGCATCAGGGTCCACGATGATCTCCTTGAGATCCCATATTAGCAGTGTAAATGTTCAAGGAGGGCTGTAGTGCCCGATCTGGCTGTGTGACAGCAACATTTTTTCCACCTTTGAACTGGAATGACTGAGGCTTTGAACATTTTTAATACCCTTTTTTCTTGCTCCTACAGCTTCTGAATACAAATGTGTGATTGTCAATTGAATACTTAACCTCTCAATTGCGGTCTAATGAATTTTGAGAAGACGGTAGATGTGAAATATTTGGTGTGAAACCAAGGAATTCTGCTCCTCTTCAGTAACATTTAATGGCTAGTCTAAGTTTCATGTTCTAGTCGGGTGGGGTTGGCACAGAAAGTCTGCTTTTGAAAGTAAACTGGACTTAATGAATATGCCATGAATACAGCTTACCATTATTTCTGCCACTTAGTGAAATTTTTCACTATCTTTCAAGAGAATATTATCACCACTGAAGGCGACTTCTAATGTAAAGCTCTTATAGCCTTATTTATTAGAGGATTATTCTTCATTCACTGGACCCATGGCATATTTCACAAAATAAAAACACACTCCTATACACAGTGTGGCAAATAAATGCCCTGTGTGAGTTTAAATTTGGTAATTTAAACTCTTTCTTATTCCCTTGGAAGCTATTCTGCTCTGAAGACTCTAGAATATATAGTATGGAAAGAAATGTCAAGATTCTCCTGTGAAAAATATCTTCCCCTTTGTCTTGGTGTTTGGTAGTATAAAATTACAGATCTAAACATACCTAGGAATATTTTTTTCTATAAACCAAAATCAAGTTTATCCTGTTAAATCACTTGAAACACAAAACTCTAGAAAACTGAGTGTGGTTATGCAAGTCCAGAAGATAAAGTACCTTGCCTGGGAAGTTTAAAAATATGAAGGATGGTAGTTTTATATTTTGATGATACTTCAGAGCAGCAGCCTCCCCAGAAGCAGATGAGCTCCAGAAAACAAATTTTTATTTGTAAACACTGTGGGTTCACTTCATTAATAATGTACTCCCCAGGAGACTATCTCAAAATATCACTCAGTGTGTTGAAATATAGGGTTTTTTCACCACTGCTTGTGGCCACTTCTGTAGTATCTTTGGATAGATTACTACCACATTACAATTGACAGTAAGAATATATCACCAAAATAAAATTTTCTGGAAGAAAAACTCACTGGAACAATAAAAATCATTATCTCAACAAGTGGCTTCCTCATAAAAAGGGGGAAAAGTATGGACTTTGAGGATATTTTGTTTTTTACTATTAAACCAGGGTGCTGGCACATCCAAGTGACTATGCACCTGGTTCACTGAGCATTTTTTGTTACATATTCCTTGCTCTGTTACTAGAAAATTTGTTAACTGAATTCGCCAGCAAAGAGAACAGTGTGAGTACTACCTGTGGAATTAGAGATAACGGGCTTACAAACCCTTCCTTGTGCCCTCATTTTCCATCTCCCAACATGCCAGTAGCAGCAGTTGTGAAGCAGATGTTCTGCTGTCACAGTGACATTTCTGACATGATGTGTGGTCCCTCCCTTAACCTACAAGGCATGTTGACACCGTGCCCTGTGTGGTCCTCACTGGACCAAGTTCTTGCAAACAAAGACTGATGCTTTCTCTAAATATCTGTGAGGGTTTTTGTCGTGAACAATGTTGAGCTGGAATGAGAGCCAAAAACCAGAATGCACCTCCCAGGGCATTCAGGTGAGACCTGAGACCAGATCTTCAGATCAGATATGTGCAACCTGATTGTGCCACCTTGTTTCTCTTCTTTCCTTTCCTTTCCTTTCGCAAAACACCAAATGGTTTATTCAAGGATTTATTTAAAATTATTGTTCCATGTGGATAAATCCTCTGTTACTGCCACCAAGCACTGAGCCAATCTCTGTTCTCTAATTTGATGTTGACATCCATTTACCGATCTGTGTACATGATGAGGAAGTTGGGTGATGAGTGGGAATTTTTGCTAACTTACATTGTTAAGTCAATTCCATTAAGTCTTGCATCTTTTACTTCAGGGATGTCAATTAGATTCTTCTGAAATGCAAATAATCATACTTCAAGACAGGAGCCATTTAAACGTGAAAAATGTTTGCTGCTGAGAGAAACCAGAGGCAATGAAGAATAAAAATCATCATAGCATACGACACAGACAAATTCTTTGGAAAATTCCTCTGTGTTGTCTTCACTTGAATCAAAACAACATACTGGGTATACAAGTTCTTGAGACATCTCTGCATTTTAACAAAATAATTCATCATCTGGTAACAAAAAAGATGTACCTTAAGCACTCCTGATAATGAGAAGGCATTGTACAGGCATTGCATGTTGGCAAAAGTGAACAAAACCAAAACAATACATATTCAGTTGGTAGGTAGGTAATGGTGAAAGAGTGCACAAGTGTGGCGTAATAGATTTTAATATTAGTAGGTACAGTCCGGTTTTTCCCTTTAGGAAAATAATGCAGGATTTTGTCTAGACTTGTTGGATCTGCTGTTTGTGCCAGTTTTGCTCCCTGGTGCTGTTCAGGAATTGCTGTGATGAGCTATGCAGCCAGAGCATCAGTGGCTCTGGGCAGCAGTCTGAATGGAGACTGGGAGCTGAAAGCCAGACTGCCCAGCTCAGACCTGACAGTTTAATGAATCTAACCTAGTCCTTACCCTCCCAAAGCACAGGTACATTGATATAATGTGAATTTTCACACACACAAAAAAATAATAAAAGGCTGGAATTTCTACATTCTCTTTTCTTTTTTTTTCCCCATGATAATGTATATTACAGTACTCTCTATGGTTTACAGTTTATTCAGAATGTGCTTGGTACCCTCAAATCCAGGCAGACTTTTTGGTTAGTAAGAAGCATTGCAAACGAGATCAACTTCTTTCCGAACTCCTGTCATTGTTCCTACTTGTAAAAGCCAAATTTTAATTTCTAGTGCCAAAAATAATCATTATGTAGTTAACACTGTTCATTTTTTCCTGTCATATTTGCAAAATGTTTTGTTCCATGGGCTTTCTTGGGTATTTCCTTTTTCACTGGGGACTTACGATGACAAATGAACTGCAGAGTTTTCCAGTAGGTCCCATGGTTTCAATCTCTCGCAATCCTGTATAGACAGAACTTAACAAAGTTTCAAAGATGACAAAAGAGAACAAAGAATTTCCAAGACGACAGGCAAAGCTGAATCTTTTTCCTGAGTACGCTTTAAAACTATGTGTTCCTGAAAATTGCTACCTTTCTATATTTATTTGAAAAACTGACATATCTGATTAAAGGTTGGGTACGTGATCCTATACCCGAACTTGGCAGGAAGGCACAGAGTACCAGAGCTGCATGGTAGCCACACATTTTCTGGCAAGGAAATTAGAGGGGATTTGTAGGGAGCCCCCTTGTTACTGTTATTGTCCTGGATCAGACAGTTCAGTGTTATGACCCGTTTGGGTAATTCCTACACCTGAACAGGGGAATGAAAGATAATTGAGATGCCCGTGCAGGCCCAAGCTAACACCTAAACTTTTCTGATCCCATCTGCCTTGTCTGTAACACTGCTTCCTCCTAAGCATCACATGGCCCCAAAACTCTTTTTAAAATGTGCTAGTGTGAAAGGTAAAATCCATCAGCTCCCCAAAACCATCAGTATAATCATGACACATATAACAAGCAGCAGTAACTTGACAGAGGCACAGCGCTCTTGCCATAGCATCCTCATGGATCAGGTCAGTCAAGACTTACCACCCCCTCCGAGAACTCTCAGAAGTCTGTGCTGCTCCCGTTGATGTGGAAGTGAATAGCAGCAAGCCAGCATTCAGCGCTGGTTTCATTGTGACTAACATTTTCCTGGCTGAGCTTTGTTACAAGCTATCAGGAGATGGCAGCGAACTGCGAAGATGAGATTTCACTGTGCTGTGAAACTCCCACAAAAGAGAGGTAATTGAATTTGCGGGTCTGAATTGAGGACTATTTATTAAGATGCTTGGCTTCATTTAGGCACACCTTAGCAGCAGAGGACTGTTAACAAAAACTGACCCTCCCTCCATTTCAGCTGCAACAACTTAGAGAATTTAATCCACCAGAAAGTTCTGAAGATTTGGGGTTCTTCAAGCATGTAGCAGGTGCTGGATACTTGAGTGGGTATTGCTCAGATGGAAAGTTTGATGGATCTTTGCAAGGAGGAAGTGTAGGAGCTAAAAGTCAAGAAATTGTAACTTATTCCTTATTAATAAGGAAGCTTACTGATTTGTGGCTGGCTTGGGAAACATTTGTAGAATTGCCTTTAGAAAGTGAGAAACTGGGGTGGTCTAACAGGCATGCAGTGGGCCTCACCCAGCTCATGGAAGGTGTCCATGCATGATGACCCCTTCAGTCTGAGGAGATGAGAACCACTGGTCAGGTCATTGGGTAAAACTCCAAATGCCTTTGTAACTGTCTGTGGCCCAGTGTTTAAACCTACAAACCAGTCTCCACAGCTGGCATCCATCCACCAGCACCAGGTGAGGTTGGACCACCTCGAGTCACGAATGAAATACATCATGGCCAGAATCCAGCATCCTTTCTCTGGGCCCCATTCATCCAGCCACAGGAGACAAGTGAGGAAACCGAATCCACCTCAGTGCTCACCTTCTCTCCTTGTTTCTCTGAGCTGAAATTTTTACACCTTCTGCTTCAGCTTGCTTGCATAGAGGTGTTGTAACCTGGTGACCACACTGTGGCACTTAAGTAACAGTTCTGCTCAGAAAGAGAGGGAACAGAAAAGATAATCTGAAGGTTTCTATGTTTTTGTTTCTTAAAAAAAAAAAAAAAA